>QDHC01000893.1:925019-935881 GCA_013186455.1 Papilio dardanus tibullus | reverse complement strand
GCGGCTCTCGTGACTCGCATTGTCTGTCGAATTTACTGCACATTAAAACAAAAAGCTATCGCATAATGGCGGACGCTGTTGGGTTTTTGTTTAAACGTTATCCGAAAATACAATTTTGGTCTCTGTTTACATTTTATACTTACTTTATTACTATTTTCTTTAGACATAATGATTAAATACTCCCAGACATTTCAACCGAATAGGAAAATAAAAAGGGTTTTAACACCTAGAGAATTGTAGTTTAAAACTTCATATAATTTCCGATTTTAAATAAATAGGTTAAAATTACTTTTGCAAATACGGAAATATTGTTTTTGCAGTTATCAATACTTGTGATAAAGGCATATAGATAAATTTATTATTGCGATTATCTTTAATCAAAATTTATTATTGATTCTAGAATTAATTCCTTACACTACTATTTCAGTGTCATAACAATACGTTAGTTTATAAAATGACAGCTGCAGATAGCTTTATTACGACGTTCATTCGAGATATTATACTTAATTAAACTGGACGGACTACATTACTCTTAATACTAGCTGTTGTGCGCGACTTCGTACGCGTGAAATTATGTAATAAAGCCTATGTTAGTCTGGGACAATGTAGCTTTCTAACGGTGAACGATTAAATTCTGCCCAGTAGAACTTGAGTTATTTCAATACATATAAAAATACAAAGTTTCTTTATAATATTAATTTAGATTATCAACATTTTTACTCCACCTAAATAAACTGGTATTTGTTTAAACCTAGACTTAACGTACAAACTTTAAACGAATCTGGTTTTTATCGTTCTTTCCAAGTAACAAAGAGTTTTTGTAACTTCTTTGATCTCGTTAAACACAGTGTTACAACTGTCTAGACCGGGCTAGAAGTGGCTGCGACTTGCATTACTACTGCACGACTTTACAATCTGTGCTAACATGAATAATGCAAACTCAAAGAAAAAGAAACGCGAACGCTTAAGGGCTTATTAGAATGTAAATAGCAAAGCCATTTCCAGTTCTCGAGCGTGGAAAGTTTTTCTTTTGATTTATATAAAATTATACAAACGAGCTAGGTTTGTGAAGCTACGAATTTATACTGATGGTGCTCGATTCTGTCTGCGTGGAATTAAATAGCTTAGTAAATACCCTAAGTGCTCTTTCAAAGTGCATACTACATCTGTGCAAAATTTTATCGAATTTTGATAATCCGTTTCGCAGATATCTTCAAATAAACATCTGCCCATCGTAATTTTCAAATTCATAATAGTAGTGTAGTTCGACCCATGATGGGCTCCATTGGGCAACTCCACGACTAGCGCGTATTTTGCGTGACTTCACACATATCTTTGAATTTCTTCGCCGATATGTACAGGTTGTTGCATCACGCATTCTGTTCGTTGTAAATCGCAATAATAATATTAGTTGTATTGTTTTTAAATTGACTTAAAAATGTAATTAAAAATAAGACAAAAAAATATTTAGGTGGTCCAGGAGCATCTGGGTGTCCACTCAAGTCGTGCTAGAATAATATTTCACCCGCCTCATTTGCATTTGAGGAAGCAATTTTATTTTTCCTTTCCAGAGCGTATTAACCGGTGTATCAACGGGCACGGGCAGTAAGAGCGCGCAGCCGGCGACCTGCCTGCTGGTGCTGCTGCTGTCGGTGGCGCTGGTCGCGCTGCCGTCAGTACGCGACGAGCTGCGCCCGCGGGACCAGCCCGCGCACGCGCACGCCGTCACACGCGCCCTGCTCTCAGCTACTAATAGTAAGTCTCATTTTTTACTCAATTATCAAAATTTACAATCAAATAAATAATTGTTCCGTCTCCACCGCCTGCGCGGGAACCGTGCCTTTCATACCCCTTCGAGCAACGGAACACCGTCAACACAAAACTTACTCCAGATAATCCGACACAACACGCCTATGACAGTCTCAAGACGAACAGACACACGGGAGAGGCGAACTTCGATCCGTTGACAAACCAGCACGAACTACAACTGTTCAGACTCTTTTGAAGTGTAACATTCTTCACTTCTTAACCATGCATTCCTACCAAGTTCTACCGATTGAATTCCAATATTACTATATTCCTTATACTATAAACCTTCGTACTACTGACGCCTCCGACATACTCGTACATAACAAACAATAATACTACCAATAACTTAGTAGTAACTTGAGGTTAGAATTGATTCCACACGGTTTTCACGGCAGGAACTGTTATCATTTATTTTATATCAGTGTCGGTTTCCACCGATGAAATACTTTCCTCATGACATAATTCTAGTTTGGCATTCTTTCGTTTTTTCAAACGTACATCTTAATAAATGTACAATTTTTTTACTTCCCGACACTCTCAATGTGGTCATATGAAACACTAATGTACTACCAACTGGACATTGTTAGGTAACGAATAAAAACTGAATTAGTTTTAAAAGATTACGTATACGATTTGATAACTTGTGTAAAAATCAGTTATGTAAGTCAAAGTAAAACCGTGACAAGAAAATGGCGAAAGCGGAACGCAAAGTGAAACGAAACAACAATCAAAAATGTAGCAAAAACTGATTTAAAATAACAATTTGGTTACCATTTTTAAGATGAATAACATGTTTTCAAATAAAAACGTATTTACTGAAGATTCGATAAAAAACTTTTGAATGTTTAAAATATTTTAGAAATTACATTGTAATAGAAAGCTAGACAAAATCTAGACAATGTTTTGAAATTCAGATTTCTAGCAAATTTTACAATAAATAAGTGACAAGTTTGCAGTCATCTTTATCTAACGATCCATATCAATAAGTTTTGTAAATATTTCTGCAGTGTACAGTTTAAAAAACTGCCGCACTCAGAGTTGTAAATTGTCACTGAGCTCCTTATGCTTAGACATTATTACATTAAAAAGGGACATAAGCCAAAGCAAAACCTCCGTTTTTATCTCCAACTCTAAAGCCTTGTTCGCACCGAGATAGTATTTTAGTCGAGGAGCAAGTAGCATTTATGCGAACATAGGAGTCACTACTATTCGGACTCTTTTAAACCTAAATCTACGCACTAAGGTAGTAATTTAGTAACTAAACGTGTCCGAACAGCAACATTTTAGTAGAGTAGGTTACTAAATCCTTTGTTTGGATATTTGCTACTTGCTACTCGACTAAAATACTATCCTGGTGCGTCCAAGGCTTTACATTAGAGTACAGATTTAGTACAGAAATCTACATGAAGTACGACACCAATTTACTTTCTAACAATTATATTATACTAAAGTTTACTATAACTCAATAACTGTAATCCTATTTTACAGTACAAGGTACCTCCCTTTCCTCCGCGACAGCGCCCTTGACATTGTATGACATTGCACGCTACTGTGTTTGAACAAAAACTGATATTTTTTTTACTGTTTTCTTTTGTTAGAAATGTTTGAAGTACACTATTGTTCTTATAGATGATGTTTTGATGGTCGTCTGTTGTATTTTCTGGTATAACTACATAATACACAGTCAAATCATTAAAACATGTAATTTTCTCTGCAAGAAAGAACTTAACAACATTTTAGTTAGACACCTAGTTATAATTATGTCGTAGTTGCTTCTTTCTTTTGACATGAAAATAGATATAATACTAGGTTTCGTATTAACCCTTGAAAGCATGATTTTTTTATTGCGGCCTATAATGAATTATTACAAAATTACGGAGACTCTTCTTATAACTTTATAAACTTACTCGACCGCATAGAAATATCAAAAGTATCAGATAATAGAAATGTCAAAAAAAATAGATTTGCCGCCGAAACTTGCATATTTTTTTTTAACACATCCTACACGACTTCAATAAAATAATGTGAAACGTGTTAAATCAATGATATTTGTACTCATACAAATATCATTAATCTACACGTTGTACGGCACCAGATACTTTCTAACAATATTATACTAATGTCTACCGTAATTCAATGTATAATAATCAATATTATAATAATTCGTTTACTTTTAGAAATGCACCTCGAAGAGACGGTGATCGACGACGGTGAGTTCAATATGGACGATCTGATAACGTTCAACAGCCGGGCGCCGCTCGACCACGACTACCAGCTCGTCAAGAGCGTGGAGAGCGCGCGCCCCGCAGCCTACCGCGACCTGCCCATAGACGAGGACTGGCCTCCCAACTTAAAGAAACGTATGAAAAAACTTGAATTCGACTACGGAGACGGTAAAGATTATCTCTCCATCGTAAAAGAGGATAATTATGAGAATTTCCGTAAGATTGAAACTAAATTAGAAACACCTAAATTGTTTGATATAGGTGTTATAAATGACGCGCTATTGGCGACTACTAAAAAGTTAGGGGAATTGTTGAACTCGTTCCCGCCGGTGCAGGTGAAGAGTGAAGATCTAGTTATCGAGGAGGTGGCGGAACAGAAGAATCATAGTGAAGTCAAAAGTTTCGTTGTCAATGGAAATATGAATGAATATTAATCTGGGTCAAATGACCAACGACGCTGTCGCAGCGTAAACCGGTGCAGGGGGCTACCCAAAGTAAATTTGCTACGAAGCGATTCTATAGCGAACGTCAAAAATGTATATAACTGACAATGACGTTCGATATCACACGTGACAAGCACATGACTTATCGAATGTCTATGTCAGTTTCATACATTTTTGGTGATCCCATCAGCGATATCGCCAAAGGCAAAGAATTTTGCGTAACCCCCTGGACAGACCATCTATGTCAGTATGAAGGCGAGGCGTGACGTCACGATGTTACAATTCCATTTATAATTTTTCTATATTTTACATTTCCTTGTTAAATGTATTTTTTATTTTAAAATACTTTATCGCACGATTTGTTTCGCAATTCGTTTTAGTTTTAAGTCGAACTTTGTCCATTTGTTGAATATCTGAAGAGATACATTTTATTATAGATTTTTTTTTAATTTTAGGATTAGATTTTGACCAGATCGGTGTATTGCTTATTGTTTGCATAATTATTGGATATTTATTTTATTCCAAATTAATATATTTTCATATACATTATACAACTATTTAGGTTTTATTATCTTTTAAGTTTAATTTTAAGCATGTTTGGATTATGTTCCGATCGACAGAATTAGTTTGATAATGTTTTTTGAATAAGGCTTTGATTATTTTGCTCTTATTCCTTCGAATCTATTGCATTGTTATAAGAGGACCGTTGGAATGAGACTGTTAATTAAAATAAATTTTACACTTTAATAATTTGTTTTTCTTTCTTCTATCCTATAGTAATATGGAGTCTGGAAAACTTGGAAATTGTAGAAGCAAAAGAAAAAATAAAACGAACATCTTATAATAAGCTTTATTTAATTATGAGTTAACAAATATTTTCGTATTTTTGAACAGTTGTGACCTTAACTGAATACAAGTCAAATTGCATACGCAAATATTTATACATGTTACAGAGAAAAATAAACACTGAGACTGTTTCTATAATAATAATCAAATATTTATTTATTTATACCTTTATACTTAATAATAAGAATTTAATTCAGTTTCGAAAGCATCATGTATTATAATACATAAGTTAATAGCTAGAGGTCAAAAGACCCGCGGGTCGGGCGACCCGTGTGTGGTCGTAAGCGAACTCTTTGCAAATCATAATTTAAATGATCTAGGCAGTAGAGGGCGGCACTCGCGCGCCGCCGGAAACACTCGGTTGCAATTTATTCATACGCCAATATTAAAAGTGTGAAACGTAATAAGTCGGTGCCGAATTGTTATAAAGCTAAAGCCCGTCCATCGAGGGGGCGGAGCCCCGCTCTCGGGGGGCGGGGCCTCGCTCGCAGGGGGCGACCCCCGCACATTACAAATTCAAACCTTTTTGGTTAGAGATCACATTTTACTATACCGATCTAATTAAATAGTCTATCTAGCAAATACAAAGTAACAATTAGGTACAAAGTATCGTTCGCAATGATCAAGACTTACATGTTTTAATATTCGATTAAACTGCAAATTTACAATAATTGAATCAACTATTTAACAAGAGAAATATTTCGTTTATAATAATTTTATGTAACAAAAACGATTTTTCAATTTTTCCAATCGGAATGATCCGTAATTAATCGAATTTTCTATACTTTTTATCTAAATATATGAAAACGGTACAACATGTAATTTAGTTTCTTTTTAATAACGTTAATACACTTAGAAGGGGAACAATTGCGATGACTAAATTTTTAAAATGCCGATAGATTCATCGTGGCTGTGTTCATCCGCCGTTTTGTATAAAAACCGTAAAGAAGTACTAAAAATCCCATCATTTCCAGCAGCTGTTTAACATTACCCCCACAAATACGCTGAACTATATAAAGGTCCACACAGCACGAACAAACTGATCTCCAGTATTGACTATCAGTCTATACATATACCCTACACTACTTTCCAACATTCCTTAATTCACTTCCAATCTAATAATACCATCTTATAATCAATTCAGACTATAGAAAAATGGTCGTACACTTATCACTCAAAACTTGATTTGTATTACAAAATGAAAATAATAAAAACTTCATTTAGCAATACGTTAAGGGTTCCGGCGGACCTCAGCGGCAGGGGTTTCAAGTAAAAAATAACAAAGACTTTTCTTCAACAATGTCCCACGAAAGTTTTTCTCAAAAGTCAACAATTTAATTCATATTTTTCTATTAAAATTTTCAATCGGGTCTATGCTATTTTATTATAAATATTTGATCTTGATTTTTAGTTTTCTTTTATAAAACGGACCCCGCCTACATTGGTCAAAGGCATAGCTTTTGATAGGGACAAACTCACCCAAAACCTTGAATCCGCCAAAAGCAATAGTACTTGAATGTTTCATTCCGACCGCCAATTCACAATCAATATTACCATTTATTTATTAACCTTTTCAATAGGCCTATCATCGAAACTCCGATCATTCCCAAACATTTACAATCCTTCAGGAAAATTTAATAGAACAAAAAATCTTGTAAAATAGTTTCCCCTCTTAGTAAAAATCCACGCCACGTGAATCAAAAAGTTCATTTATATTTGATACATATTTGATTAAAGTATTTAAAAAATAAAAAGATACTTTGGATTGTCTTGATAATTTACGATCCATGAGACGAAAATAGTTACAAATCGAGATATCACTCTTTTCGTCTCGTATCCTTGATTGTTTCCAGTAATTGACACCATCTGTGTTTGTTATCGGTAGCTATCAAATAAAACGACACTAACCACAAGACTTATTATAAAAAGAAAAAAATTACATTTTTTTAGCATTTAACTAAGATTTTTATAATCTAGCTCCAATGATACAATAGTATAATACGAATTGACAAGAGTCAATGAGGCGGCGTATACCTACAAGAGATATAGTGCGCTTCAAATAAGAATGTTTTCGAACCATAGATATCTTACAAAGAAAAGGAGATTCTCCTTAAATTAACTGCTTTTTTCGCTAAATGCTACTTAGATGATCCGGTAAATTTATCTTTTCGTATGAGTTTACTAAATGCAAAAATCAAATAAGCAATATATATACAGACCAGTGGCTAAACACTCGCCACATTGTGACGTCACAGCTATAATATTCTTTTTACGTTTTTTATCAATCTTCATATTTAAAAAGTACTCAAGTACTTTCTTCTGTATTTTTAAACTATTTTGGACAAATTGATGTCATGGACTAGCACATTCCTATTTGATACGCACTATAGACGTCAGTCTTGTCGCGTCTCGAGCCGATAGAAACAAATTCTAGAAAAAATCGTATCCATACACATATTATTGCACTTTTTGTATAACGACTTTATCCTCACACAAAACTAATACGAAACATCTTGCCATTTCACTCATTCCCTTTAAAAGAAACAGAGATAGACATATGTTTCTGTACACGTTTCGGTTATGGAAATTCACTTGATCGACTGTTCAAACTGCCCTATTAGTTATTGCGTAGTTATCTGGTTATATCAGCGACTTATAACCTAAAAATTACATAGACATAAATAAAGATAGACTCGTCAACACTATAGGAATGGAGCCGTCGATGCGGGATGTCCTATCTAACACAACTGCGCTCACTTCAATGACTTAATAAACATAACTATAGGTTACAGTCGGCGCGTGACGCCGGGGCACTCGTATTTAATAACTATAATTTTTTGATGATTAAAAGAAAAGAGCTATTTATTTTCGCCAAAATGGCGACGTGACAACTTTCTACAAACATCTGTGGTAAACTAAAACACCTTTGTGGGATGATTGTACAAAAAAGGGATATATTTATACATCTACATTTCCGATCCTTTATAAAAATAAATATAGCAAGGGAAGAGTACTAGAATTATCGATATTCTATATGTTAAAATAATTATTAAAGTATAGTAACAAACGTATATAGTTAAGTTGGCCCCAGCGTAACTATAACGCCTCACATTCAAACTTAGTAAATAGCCACAAAACTACGTTATGGTAAATCAATACTTATATAACAAAAATATAATAATTACAGTTTTAGAGAACTTATAGGACTTAAGAAAATCGAAAACTAATCGAATGGGACAAAGCGAACTACAAAACTTTGTTAAAATATATGACTGGTAAAAATGTTTAGTACATTTGGCGATAGATGGCGCTATTACAAAATTTTAACCAATGACGAAATTAAATAGTTTGATGACTCACCGCTTGAACTAAATGTTTTTTAATTATACCTTCTCTCCCCAAATATACTTAGTATCAAGTTAATTGCCAACCAATCATAAGATTTCCAGTAATAGACATGGGATGGACCGTCTATGACACAACTTGTGATCTCTCGTCCCATGATAAAATAAATAAATCAATAGAAATGATGAAAACATAACTCTCTACGGACGGGAACACAAATTAAAAGCATCGCCACCCACTCCCCACTAAATATTTAAAAGCAAAAGACATAAAAAATATCGATATATGAAAGGCGATACAACACTAGGACATATAGAGGAGATGAAGAAAGTGATTTGACTAAAAAGTGGGCGTGGCTTGTCAGTCTGTCTTTGCCTCTGGTCGAGTATGGACGTGCGTACCATGATGCACACAATAGATTTTTTTAATCTATCAAAATACGAATCAATTTTTATACCAAAATATTGCTAATTAACACTTTTATGTTTCAAAATATTATAATTAAAAGAACGCTTAACCACTGAATTTAACACGTCAAATTTTCTTTTTATGCTTATCCCCTCTATATGAGATCAGTGCTTGGAAGTAAGACTGTTTGAAACTATTGTATGCAATAGTCGTAACATCTGACAAGACTAGATTTATCTGAGCTGATTCAAATTCGATGATAACCTGGCGCTATAGACCACACTGCGAACGAATTAAAAAAAAACTTGCGCTAGCACAGACAACAAACAAAACATTAAACCGACAAGGACACCTGACCCGGTGGCCATAATTGAAACTAAATTATGACAGCTCACTAGCACTACTCTGTCAATGTTAAAAATCAAAAAATCTTTGTCGTATTGTAGCTGCTTTTTTTTCGTTTTATGGCATTTTCTGTAGGTTTTATACATTTTCTGACAATTTTAAACTAGCAGCAACTTTTCACCGGTCCAGATATCTATGTTCTTCTATAAATGAGAATAATTTCCATGTATTTTTTTGAAGTTTTAATTTTAACAATATATTTAATAATTATCCTAGAGATAAAATCGTATAAAACAATTGCGACCGTAAGCTTATAAGAAATACATAAAGATTGCTTATATACGTATATAATTCGTAAGACACGAGCCCGGGGTATATAACACGGGGCTTTTCATCAAATAATAATAAAATTTTGTCAAATCTATCTAAATTTAATCAATATAGACCGACAGGTTATCTGACCCGGTAGTCATAAGTGAAACTAAGCTCACTAGCGCTCTTTTTGTATCATTTCCTATGTTCATGTCTTAGGTGCATGTATATATTACATGTTTTCTGACAGAACTGGGCGATAGCAGCGCCACACCGCGCCGGACAACCTTGTTCGACTATCTAATACTGCCAGATATTTTACATAGCGGTTTATTACCGAAAAACGGTTCAATAAAACTTGACCAAATTGAATAATTTACAATATTTATAACTGAAGGTACTAGCAAACTGCGTGCGTTCGCATTACCGAAACATTTACATGAAACATGTTGCGTTACCGATTCTGTCAATATCCGTCAATTGTCTTATACAAAACTTTCTTATTTTGTATTATTTATTGAGCATGTTGTCCAACATGTTTCATGTAAAAGATTCCGCAGTGCAAACTCACGTATATTGTAAATAAATATCTATAGTACATTCGTGGCAAAAAAATATTAATTTACATAAACTTGGTAATGCTCAAAGCATCGCTGATAGTGAACTTTACATAACAGTAATTACAAGTAAATACAAATTCCATCTTTTTTTAAATTATTTTTATATATAGGGTATATAGCACTCACACAAGTACAATCAAGGAATTTAATTCACTACCCATTTAGGATCAAATATCGTACAGAATATCACAATAAAGCCCTTTGTTGACAAAGCTACGTAATATAATGTCATAGAGGTGCGTCTCGCCGGCTACTGTATTTCTTTTTTAATTTTATTTATTGTGTAAACCATTTAAGGACTATAGTCTCAATTATCGTGGCTTATGTAGCCAAAGCTAAGCTCAAGTATAGACTGAGAAGTTGTCTGACCCGGCCATAATGAAACTAAATTATAATAGCTCACTAGCGCCCTCTTTTTTTTTCTATGACCATGTCCCTTTGCAGGTTTTATTTTCTGACAGAAGTAACCGATAGCAGTGCTTCTCCCACTAGACTAGACATCCATGTTT
>QDHC01000893.1:909789-921536 GCA_013186455.1 Papilio dardanus tibullus | reverse complement strand
TATATCCTCAATACAGGCGACGGTGCAAAGCTATAAAATACCACTGAGCGTCTATAACAAAGCGACTCCGTCGGTTAACTGACTAAACACTAGTATAAAATATATCGCCTTCAATTTTTCACCGACCTCTAAAAATGGACAGGATATAAGACTGTTTTGTGCCTATTTGGTTTTCGTTTTTAATTGGTGGCATGGTTTCGAACTACTAATATACATATTATTTTTATATTATGAATTGGCAAACGAGCAAGCGACCACCTGGATTTGCTGAAATAGCAAAGCGACCGCTGCCCATAGACATCTGGAATTACAGATGCGTTGGCTACCCTTAATCTATGGAGGAGGACACGCACAGCAAGAGGATAATTCCTCTTCCTATGCGTCCCCTCCCCCGCCATATCCACTTTCCCTTCCCATAGAATAGAATATAATATAAATAGAATTTACGCTCATGTAATATATCGACTGAAGCGTTTAAACAGGTACCAATCAAAAGTTGTGATTTACAAAAAGTCACCTATCCATTTATAGATATTAGTGTTTTTTCCAAAATTAAAGGGAAGACAATATATTCCTATACAAATGTTTCGTAGAAAACAAACGGTCATGCAGACAGTCACAACAAGGATTGTCGCAAAATGTTCACAACTGACCGTTGAAACGGATCCGGGAAATTTCACATACCGAAAATGCTTATTCTTCAATAGCTAAAAAAAATAAATACACCAAAATATACATTTATGTGTAAAAGGAAAAAATTTAGATGCATCGAACAACAAAAAATCATGCAGACATAAATAAAATTTTACTTTAAATTTTAACTGGCGAGTTGTTTTAATTTTAAAAAGTAAATCTAACTTTAGTGCTTAATATTTTTGTGTAATATACGTGCTTCTTAATAGCTGTAAAACACCGTTATACACAGGTGGTTTGCATTGAGCTATATAAAAAAACGTAACATTTTCACTGACACAACCGTATCCCAATGTGTACCAACTGATTTAACATTAAACTATTCGTGCCATAATTTAAGAACAATTTAAACTAACAGAAACATATTTCTAATTGTTTTGACATGTCGCAGTTAGTGAGTGAACAATCAAAAACATGTTTCTGCTTGTTTATCAATATAATAACAATGACCAAGAAATATGTTTTTAATTGTTTATCATAGATGATGCTAGAACGGTTTAAAACATGTTTCTTATCATTTATCATAGACACATTAGTCTGAACAAACATGTTTCTGTTCATTTTATTATTCTTAATTACGATAAACATAATATTTTTGATTGTCATTCATAACAAAGGTAACAGAAACATGTTTCTAATAGTTTGCACACATCTAAGTTTGTTTCTCACCTGTACAGATCCGTGCCTATCAGCTGGGGTCAAATGGCCCGCGGTTAGGGGCGTGGCTTTCCCGCTGTGAGGCCAGTTACCGCCAGTATTGGCGGTGCCACCCGTTCCAGTATCTTTCACGGCTCCCTACGAATAAAAAACAAAGGTTAGGAAAGGTCCGATGAAAATAGGACTGGCAATCCAACAGTAACTCACTTACTCTTCGCATAAAATTGATCGACTTTAATAGATACTATCCATTAGAATTCAACAATTGCACACCACGAAAAAACAAAACAAAAAATAATACATGAGTCAACCACAAAATGTTTGATTCTAGAGAAATAACCCAAGCAGTGTAATGTCACATTCAACACTTTACCGTAGCATCTTCCATAATACATCAATTAAAATAAAATAAAAACTGACAAATGAGTGCAAACTAGCAATGAAGTACCTATCAAGAGATGTCGTTAGCTGACTCTTTATGATAATGACAAGTTTCATTAAATCATGTTTCATGAAGAACAAAAATGTTTCACGAAAAATTCAATTTATGTTACAGGTGCAAGGAACATAAACTATTAGTATCAAATTGTCTTGCATTTTAATTAGAACTACTATTCCCTATATTGAGTAATTCACACACAAAAAAATACGATTTTCTGTGTAAATTTCATTAGAGAAACATGTAGTATGACATTTACAGATGAAAAGTGGTATATCTTTCTACAGAAAGGTTGGCTGTGAAGACAAAAAAAAACAAAAACATTTCAAACCTCGACGCATATGAG
Organism: Papilio dardanus tibullus; assembly: GCA_013186455.1. Lineage (NCBI taxonomy): Eukaryota > Metazoa > Arthropoda > Insecta > Lepidoptera > Papilionidae > Papilio > Papilio dardanus. Next base: position 919,401 of record QDHC01000893.1, on the reverse strand, counting down.
GGCCGCCTCATCATCCTCATCCAAACCAACTATATAATCACACAACTCATCCTGCGCCCACAAAAATACAAAATCAGACTCTAACACTAATCACCTAAATTATATCATGGACTTTGTCAGAATTTAATTTAATATAAACTGACCAATAAGTAGTGCAGTTTGACTCATAATGGATTCTATTATCCGCAACAACATGACTAGCACGTATTTTGCATGATATTTTGTATATAAAGTGACAAACTGATCCAAAATTGTATCACTACCTAGGTATCGCCCGATTCCGGCTACACGGAACTAAAAGAAAACATAGTAAGTAGCATATGTGTTCTCCCAGACATGTTCTATCTATTGTACATCTGTGTAAAATTTCAGACATCCGTTGAGCCATTTTTAAGACACCTTCCAATATCCATCCATCCATTCTAACTTTCGCATTTATATTAGTAAGTTGGACATTCGATTAAATTTAATAATAATAATCATTTTTTGTATGGCTTTTTAACTGACCTTATGGAAAGGCTGATGCCGGTCGCGGTTGGGCGACACTACGATCTCGTGCCCAGTCTGGATTGAGCCCACCGGTGTCGACTGGAATCATACAACATATACATATATACCACAATACATACTAACATACTTAAACTACATTAAATACAATACGTAAGTCAAAATAAAACGGTGATATTTTTTACGAAATAAGATTTAGGTTTGTTTTCTAATCAATATACCAAGGTAAACAAAATAAATAAATTAAAAATGAATATTGTTCAATATTTCTGCCACAATATAGTCAAACCTAGATAAGCAAGAAACCTCTATAAACAAGACAAATATCGCGGTCCCTTGGACTATCGCTTATCAAGTTCCACTGTATAATAAAATAAACAATTTACCAAATAGTAAAAACCTCGAATATTAACAAACAAATAACTACATGTCGCACTCAGAATCGTTAATTGGTCATTTAGGGAAACAGTTACTGTGTCTTCCTACTAAATGTACATTTAGGTTAAAATAAGTTTAGAAATCGACAACACAAGCAGGTAAAGTGAGATTGCTTAAGAAAAACTTTTGTAATCTTATGACTCTGAGTGCGACATTAAAATGGTACAATCTAATAATTCTATAACAAAGTAAATACTAACCTTGTCAGATTTATTTCTGACAATATTAGAGGGCGGTGCGTTGCGCAATATTCGCATGACGTGCATATTGGCGGGCTGGCGCCGAGCAAAGCGTAAGCATGCGGCATGCAACATTCCCCAGTATTATATATACCGTACACCAACATAAAACATTACAATCAACAAACAACATATTTTGATTAAAAAAAAGTTTTAAAAATAAAGTTCTCATTCTTAGATCTCAATACTAAATACATTCAATTTATTTCAAATATTATGTTTTTTTTAATATCTCCAGAGTACTTTTTAAAAGTGTTACAATAAAGTAAACGGATATTTATATAAATTGTAGAAGTAATGATGTTTGTTGATTAAATAAAACCGTTAGAAATAAAAAAAGAACAACATTACACAAAAAAACAAATTGTAAAGGGACAATGTTTATTTTTAAAGAATACTATTAATAATAATAATTCCTATAAGTAACATGGTTCATATAAATGCCAATTTTATTCTAAATTATTATTTATAAAACATTTGATAATTTTGTAATTACAATAAACCGTGGAACTTCAAATAATAACAACAGATCTTTTACCTTATTTATTAAAGAAAGTTAGTAAATGCAATGAACTTTTTGTTAAGGTGAGTTCACACCGTCGTAATAACAATATAACGACAATGTTGCTCTAATATTCCTTAGAATAAAACAAAGATAAGGAATATTGTTCTTTACATGCATTAAAAACATTCTACATTTTGTATGTACTATACTGAAATACTATTAATATCATGACTTTTGCTTGTAAAAAAGTTCATTAAATATACTATGAAATAGACAAAATAAACAACACTTAATAGTGTTTCAAAAACAACTAAAGGAATTAGTTTAGTTTCAACATAAAGCTCATTGTTACTAGTGCTCTGTTACTGTTAATTTATTAAAAAATAGTAAAAAAATATTAGTAACCAATTAGTGACTGTGACCATGTTATGATTCGTTTTTTTAATTAGTGATTATTGAAAGCGGTCAAAGCATAATGAATTAGCAAAATAAACTCGAAAGAACGATTAGAAAAATCTATTAAAATACATTAAGAATTGTGAAATAAATAACATTTAAAATGACGGCCGATCGTAAAAAAATGTATTTTAAAGTTTTACTAGGAATATAAAACCACTTTTACCATATTGCGTAAAAGTATGGAACTAATTTCTCGTTTTTTGTACACAAAAATATATAATGAGGCGCAGGACGCATCAAGGTTTTCTATTTTCCTAGTCAAACTATAGTCGTTATAAAAAAGGCCTAACAGTTTAAAAAATGTTTCTTCGAATTAAAAAGGGTACAATGAGTAAATAACTCCGGGTCTCATGTAATAATTTTAATTGATACAAAATATAACGCTGTATAATGATTGCATAACAAAAAACTTAACAAATACAGGACTACATTAATTGTATATTTTGTTAAGTAACAATTTATCTTGAGGTTATAATTATCTAAAAACATAATAAGGACCCAGAGTTACAAAAAAACTCATGAATGAAATTGACAGATGTCATTTGATGTTTACAGAGCTCTCGCTAGATAAGTCGAGTTGAAAACGAAAGAGGAATTTGGTAATGTGAAGCGAGCGTGAGGCGTGGGCGAACATTGTGTAAGCGTGGGCCAGCGTGGGCCAGCGTGGGCTAGCGTGGGCGTACGATAGCGTGGGCTAGCGTCACGTAATGGTCTAGGCGGTATTGTTTACCATGGTCTTGCCGGTCCAGTCGAACTCGCCGTCGTCGACGTATCCGCGTCGCTCGAAGAGGTCTCGGAACATTCGCCGCAGCTGGTCGTAGTCGGGCGTCTCGAAGAAGTCCAGCCGGCGCACGTAGCGGAGGTACGTCGCCAGCTCCTCGGGGTGACCTTCGCATAGCACCTGCAACGAGTAACAAATAGGGATACATTTTTTTTATTAAAATACAGTATAGGTAACGTGATCAGAAGTCCCGTTTTGCAGTCATGTATCCCGGTATCCCCGGAATAATCTCTAGGACGCCAAATTGTCCCGTTTTTAGAAACCGCACAAAAATTTGGATAGTTGAGGTGTCCGGTTGGCAGATACGTGTTTCGTCGGTATCATGAAAATGTTGATCACAGCTTGCATAAAGATCGAGGACTGAAATATATAGTTGTCCCGTTTTATTTTAAGTAAAAAAGGTCACGTATAAGTCGATCGATATTCTGTAGTCTGGAGTCAACTGCAAGGGAAGAAATTGGTGACATACTTCAGAAGATTTAACTCAACGATTGACACATTTCATGTTCTGAAGTTATGGAGCTTATGATAGTGTACAGACGACTTTTATTACTTTGATTATTTAACTATTAAACTAATATTATACGCATGTGTACTAGAGTAGTTTTATCATGAGGGTTCATTCACTTTTATAGTAGTTTCTAAATATGTTCTTTAAATAGTTTTGTAGTTACTGACCTCAATAGGTGTAGCCCGTTTGGTATCGCCGATTTTTTGGTATCGCTCTTTAAGTGTATCAGCTTTTAATCCCTGCCAGGGTAAGGAACCACGTAAAAAATACATAAACATATGCCCGAGCGCTTCTAGGTCGTCGCGTCTCGATTGTTCTGGAAAAATCATTCAAACAATTTATTAAAATAAGTTTTTAATACGAAATTCGTAGTGCTATTGAATGAACATAACAAAATCTTATTTTTTTAATATATCACGCAAAATACGCGCTAGTCGTAGGGTTGAGGAAAATGGAGCCCATCATTGGTCGAACTACTACAACTACTAATTTTTTACATAAGCCAAATGAAGACATAGCTAATTTTTCAATTTATAATTTAATTCAAGTGGAATGATAGTTTTTGGAAAATTTTGATACTGTTTAATTTCTGAGAATTTTATTAACTTTTTAACAATCTATTGGAAGAGTTTGACAAAAATAGCACATAAAGTGTAATGGATAAAATACACAAAGAGGAAAAAAGGCTTACCTTTCCCTAAATGTGTATTTATTGACATGTATCTCGCGGTCCCGGTGAGCGACTTGTGCTCCCGATATGGGATATGTTTGTTTGTCTCTAAGTCTATATATTCTTTGGCCAAACCGAAATCTGAAAATAAAAAAAACAAAATATATTAAAAATGTGCAAAAATGTGTAACAATATGGCGCATTGTGACGTCATAGTTAAGTAGACAACAGATAATTAAAACAGATGATTTTAAATATTTATTTTCATATGTAAAACTAAGATTATTTGACGTTTATTTCTATTTAATTTAAAGACATAACACTTAAAAAGTCTCTGGTTTATCTATTAATAGCTTATATTAAATTCAGCGGCGAAGCCCGGCGGCGAATTGCGAAGACTTATCGGTCCCCAAGGCGTGGGCTAAAAGCCTCCCTCCTTATCTATTTTCATCACTTCAAAGTAAATGAAAAGGTATATTTAGTTCTGCTAGTTGTCATCGTAACCACAGAGATATAAGTTATTTAAAAGGACACGTACAAAGTTCAATAAGTCAAAGAACAACTAGACCGGAAAAACCGTAGACAGGACACAACCGTACACATATTAAACTAAGACGGGACCAAACATAACACGTGAAATATATTGCTTGTCAAAAACATCCTCATCCCCCTCATTCCTTAAAAAAATCAGAGACAATTATATGTTTTATAGTGATTTATAAAACTGCAGTAAAACGAAGACACACAAAAATCAGATCAATATTGGAAACTGTAACACTGGCGAGTTGAGGTGAAATTGCGTTACAAATTATGTAAAAAAAGAAAGCGAATTACATCACAACATTATCAACGGATCGACTGAAATTATTGTTTCCGTACATACTATTAAAATATAGCTACATTTTACAATTGACTCAAATAAAAAGAGACAGAGAGACCGGCAGTGTAGACCGATCGAACCAACGGAAAACTCTCAAAATAAAGAAAGAGGACGGTCAGAAAACATGAGTAAGAGAAAGGATTTGAATTTTGTTTATAAGTCAACGTGCCACTGGAATCTATAGCAAACTAAATCGTAAAACTGCTTTAATACAAAAAGAATAACAGATATCCCTCGTAAGTACCAACATTAGCCCACTTCCACGTTCAAATCCGAGGTTAATTAGCAATTTGCTCGTCCCGAAATCATCCTCAGATCCATACGTGACATTTCCCAAAAGGTCAAGACATTTGTATATTTTCTTTACAGCTATATCGATTTCTATAACATGTCTGGACACTGCATAATAACGGTTTTAAAACTTTAGAGAAGGATGAATTTTTATTCAAATGTTCGACAGTACGAACGCAATTTTACTCTCAGCCGAAAGCCGTTAACATTTTGCCGCAGCGTATTTTAAAAGACGAATGGAATCCTATGATCCGCGCAACAGCTAAAACGGATTAAACTTTACACCAACGAAACGAAAAAGGGTCAAATAGAATCTAACAGAGAATGTAACATAATCCAAAAGGAGAATGTTTTTTAGTTCGAACATTTACAGTACAAATACAAATACAAATTATGCAAGATGGTTTGGGCATATACACGATAATGCTTCAGATTTCAAAACCGATTGACCTCTCTGGAGGTCGTAATTGATTTCATCAATACAGGACACTTCCGTTAGTGTTCATCATACCAATCGACTATAGCCAAAGAAGCAGAGAAAAAAAAACGAATTCCTTTTTATTTTATAATATTAGTTGGAACGGATCAAATTGCTACTACAAGATGATATAAAAATATAATATTGTAACGGTATCGACAATTCACATCTCCAAACTTCCCACAGCCGAATAGCTTCCTTGAAGTGTTATATTTAAAAAAAAATGTGTATTGCCAAATCCACTATTTTTAGTCCACGAATTGAGTAAAAAATCAAAAGAAATGATCGAAGGGGAAATAGGTTTGGCAGCGGACGGGACGCATAGAAAGAGGAATTATCTGTTTTCTGTGCGTCTCCTCCTCCGTAGATTAAGGGTAGGCAACCCATCTGCAATTGCAGATGTCTATGGGCAGTCGTTTCGCAATTTCAGCGAAATCAGGTGGCCGCTTGCTCGTTTGCCACTTTATAATATGAAAAAAAATCAAATTCTCATTCAGAAGCCAAGCGTGGACTGACATAACAATATCATTTCCTAACGACAGTTATCATGTAGATTGTCTCACACTCTCTTATCATACTTTTCAATCCGTGTGACTTATTGTGTGTCTTCTACCAAATATCTCGATTTCAAGATCATCATAATTATCGTATCGAAAGTTTGTCAGTTAATGCGTAACACGGAGAAACACCAACGCTAACTTGCGGTTAGCGAACTGTGTGGTCAACATGTGAAAGTGCGAATTGCAACCAAAGTGTGAAATGCAACGATACAAAACATTGGTTTCCATATCAACAATAAATAACTACGACCTAGCTAACTAGGAACAGAACCTACAAACAAATAACAAAGCCAATGTAAAACGATAAACCATCCATCCCGTTTCGACCCAAAGACTAAAATTCTGGAAAAAGTATGCATGCTCACATTTACTTTTATTTAAAAAAAAAGATAATTTGAAAGAACGTCCATTACATGTTACATTAAACATAAGCACCGTGCACTTATACTGCGGCAAACTTCATATAAAACCAGAGCAGAGAAAACATCCGATTTATCGCGCATAGCGAGACAATATACAACACTATAAACGTAGATTTCCACTGTCAAACACATGTATAACAACATATCGAAGTCCCCGTCGAATAGTCCGGTAATGTGCTATTACGAGGTTTTTGCTGTTATGCCATTTTCGGCATCCACAGACCCTAACACACCTTTGATTTTTTTTCCAGAATTGTCCTACGGATATTTACGGAGATATTATAAAAATATACTTGTTTGTTCACTCACTGTTTAAATAAAAAGATAAACGTTTTTATGCTCTCCTGTAAAATTTTAATTTTGCGATTACCGGATTATTCGGTTCAGGCGTCGATATATGTTGTAAGACAACAATATGCACTTGTACCTAAAATTATTTCAACAGCTCAAGGATAGTCGTGTAGCAAAATTTAATTGAAAAAAACTTACCAATGATGTGAATGACTTTTTCCCGTTTAGTCGATGCTCTACCTATTAAAAAATTCTCCGGTTTCACGTCTCGATATATGAGGTGCCTCGTGTGGACATACTCGATGCGGTGCAGCTGAAATTATACATATAGTATTAAAATCATAAAATAAAACTAAGCAAAAACATGGAAAGACAAAGTACCTAAAAGGGCAATAGTACTAATGATAAATTGAATAGGGTAAATATAAGCCAGGATATTATTTACTTTCTTTACCATCAAAAGCCTGTGTATCAATATGACGTGGATCTTCTCAAGGTCACTCTCGGATATATAACCAATCAAAATCTGATGAAACTGTAGACAGCTCTTGGAAGGTTACAGTTTACTAGATAATAATTAGGTCCAAGTCTCACATACTTTGTTACATCAGTCAAAATGATATATCATCTCTGCCAATCCTGTTATTGTAACACGGTAGTACGTTGCCACAATTATACCTGTGGTCCGTTCTCCAATCATTCTCAACAAAGTATTCTGTCAGGCTTACAGGATAAAAACGAGTTGTCATCCGGCCTTTAATTAGAATAACTGGCTACAAGAATCTTGATCTATTACGGGTTACTTCTTACAATTTAGTTAAACGCTAATAGTTCACAGTAACGAAACATCTACATTATTGGTACAGTCACGTGCACAACTGCATTATTTGTTTTCCAAAATATCAAAACAATTGTGCGCGACTGCACCAATCCAGAGTCGTACTCACCAGCTGCATGGCGATCATTAATACAGTCTTTAGAGAGAAACGTCGGCCGCACAGATCGAAGAGATCCTCCAGCGACGGACCCAGGAGCTCCATCACGAGGGCATTGTATTTACCGCACGGCCCGAAGTAGTACACCTCGGGGATACCTTCCGCTGTCGACGGCGCTGAGAGACCACGGCCAGGGGACAAGGGAACGGACGGGAGAGGAGGGGCGTAACAAATTAGTACTCACGTAACAACGAGCATTGCTCTCGCTTGCACACCTGCTCGACACAACACAATACCCGATAGACGATCAACAGAAACAGGTCAAAGCGCAAGAGCATTGCTACGCCAAATTGAACAAACATTTAAATAATTAACAACCCGAGTGTTAACATCCATGATCACGGGTTGCGTGCCCTCGCGAGATCGGAACACATAATTTAATCACAATCGTTTATCGGTTACGGTGTCGTGTCAATAAAACAATCACCTAACTACTAGTACCGTGGATCGCTGTTGGCACTTACAAGTTGCATTGCAATCAATAGAACCGTCTTGAGCCGGAACCTTCGGCCGCAATGAACGAATAGATCTTCAAGCGAGGGCCCTAACAACTCCATGACCATGGCGTTGTATCGGCCGCCACATGTTCCCAAGTAGTACACTTTTGGTATTCCCTCTAACATACATATTATAATCAATAATCCCAAACTACTAAACGCTGAACTATGACTACCTATATTTACTAAGGTTTTAGTGTTATAGATTTTTGTGACGATAATTAATAATTAATCACAAGTACTGTACACACAAAATATCTGTTATCATGTCTGATAAGTTTATTCATTTCTTTGGGTATTAATTTTTGTTCACGAACAAAGCTCGGTCATAGATCTTTTTTAATTAATCTCATATCAAATGACGTAGAAATATTAATAAACAATTTTGGTATCATCTTCATTTAATTCAAATATTACCAAGTCTACAGTATCTACATTGCCATACATTCTATTATTGTGTTATTACCATGGGTTTTTTGCCTTAGTACGAGTACCTATGCAAAAATGTCATCTCTCTTTCTTTTAAATAGAGATGAGAATACATTGTAGGCATTACGACAGTGTAAACCCACTGTAAAGAGCTATATAGAGCCGTCTCTCTAATATTTCGTCATTGCCGTAAAAAATCGTCACAAACATATTGCATGTTAGTCAGCTATGCTAATTGGCGTGCTTATAAACAATTACCCGTCGTTAGCAGCCTTTGACTACGAGTTACGAGTACTCTATGAAAGTTACGTGATAATGTACAGTCGCGTGCACTATGATATTCGCAAAAACTAAATCGTTATCATTTATTGTGAAGTATATTAAAATGATATGACTCTTATGTATTTTTTTTCTCTGTCCAGTATAACTATTACTATAATAATTTTTGGCTCACGAATTTACATGAACCTTTAAAAATTGCATTAAACCTTGATTACTTTATATGGGCACCAAAATACTCAGAATTCTCACTTTAACTTATAAAATACTTAATTTACTTGTAAAATACTTTTATACTTTTAAAAGCTTATCGCGAACTCGTTCTAATCAAGACCTAGGGTAAGAATTATTTCTAACAATAGAATGTATCTCACATTTAT
>QDHC01000893.1:887780-909427 GCA_013186455.1 Papilio dardanus tibullus | reverse complement strand
TCATTAGATCTAGTTCGCACAAAAAACGGAAATTTTGCCTGCCGTTTATTGCGTGACATCGGTCTAATGAAGCCGTAGGGTAATATGACACAGCAATTCTAAGGATATACAGTTAAACCTGGATAAGCGAGACCTTGATAGGCGAGAAACCTCTATAAGCGAGCCTCATACTCTGGTCCACACGAGCTACCTCCATAAGCGAGAAACTCGGATTAGAGAGAAAGTATTTAAAATACATCACATGTGATATGGATTAAACAAGCATAGTTGCTCTGCGACGACTATAAATGTATTTCTTCTACTGGTCCGCGTCTCACAACGTTAAAATTATTCATGAGCGACAAGGCTACCACTATTGTTTGAATTATATAGCGCCATGACAGCTGAACAACCTAGTAACTAAGTTGCCATAAAACGCGAGAAACTCAAGGTCGATCGATCTTGGACACTCATGACTAACGAATTGCAATATTAATGCAGTTTTTGTGGTCCCTTACATAGTTTAAGTACTGGCAGATTACTGTTTAGATATCAAAAGACTTAACAAAAATCAGTACTTAATCCTCAAGTAACGTAGATCAGCTCGGCTCAACTAGATTTAATATAATGCCTTTTCTCACTTACAAACCTTTAATAGCCACTTAAGAAGTCCCTCAGTGTATATTTCTTATTTTGAATTAATAACTCTGACGGCCGAATTTTCAAACGGTACTCAAATATTAAAGAGCGTCTTACATGTTAAGTTCACAATTAAACTCCAAATTATACGGTGAAGTCGTTTAATTTTGACATAGCTTAGATTTTAAGCGATGCTTAAATGTGAGTGGCGTTTGAACATTCGGCCGTGAGTTTGTCGGTGAGTGAACAATTCGTAAAGTTGACTTAAGACCGTGGGATCGATAGTTCTACTGACCCATTATATTTAAATATAAATTCACGACGGATCCTCGGAAAAGTAAAAGCATTGTTGTCATCCTTTCGGCACACAAAAGGTTAACTATTCGTCGGACCAATAACATTGTGGAAATTCTTGCAGGCTTTTCTTTTATATTGACTGAAATTAGCGATACAAATATTTTTTGAGGGCAAATTAAATAAAAGACACGTATACCAGAAACAACCGCTTAACAATATTTTCGTACTAAAAAAAAAGGTTAAAGGTTTCGACCCATGATGGGCATCATTTTCCGTAACTCCACGACTAGCGCGTATTTTGCGTGAATACACACATATCTTTGAATTTATTCGCCGATATGTGCAAAAAACTTACAAATAATATAAAAATAGATTTTAATAATTCTTTTAAGTTACTTTCTCGGCTATCTCTACATGTGTGACGTTTCGATGACTAAGTTAGTCATTATGATTAATTGATAATCTCTTTATCAGCTGCCAAACCAACACAATAGCCTCTAAACATACATGAATATTCATTAGCTTAACAAACTATGCTGTTTAATTTAAGCCTTGTACGCACTAGGATAGTATTTTAGTCAAGTAGCAAGTAGCATGTATCCAAACAACTAATCTATTCTACTTAAATGTTGCTGTTCAGACACGTTTAGTTACTAAATTTACCTTAATGCGTAGGTTTAGGCTTAAACGATTTCGAGCAGTAGTAAATCCTCTGTTCGGATAAATGCTACTTGCTACTCGACTAAAATACTATCCTGGTGCGAACAAGGCTTTATACATAGTTTCCAGTACCGAAACTTTATACAAAAATATTGTTCTGTTTTTTTAGAGAGACGGGTGACTATTTATAAGTCATTGCGTTCACTTTGAAATGATAAAACTTGTGTAAACTAGTTGTTGCACGTCGCTTTGAATGCGCTGGCTGTGACGACAAAACTAGTTCATGTTATCACGTCACAGCTATAAATACAGGTATATTGTTTTTCTTTCTATAACTAAATATTTTTCCAAAAGCTCCAACTATTGAGTTACAACGCCAACTTAGATGCCATATTTTAAGATTAAACTTAAAATCTGAGTGTCCTAATAAATATTAGCGTCAAAAAAATTACCAGTTAATGTAAAACATTGTAATTCCATCCGTATTTCTTAGTAAAATCGACGTCTGAATCACACGTTGGGGAGATCTCGGGGGTCAATGACATTGTGACTAATCACAACGCTCTATGCGACTGGAGAATGCTATAGTTCCGATCGATGGTGACGATGGACTCGTAAAAACTGACGCATTACATTTTATTATCCACTGACTACTACCATACAAACACCCCGTAAGTATGGTATTTGGTATAGTATTGTACCCCCTCTATATCTACAAAACCTTATGCCGCTTTATTCCGAAACGAGAATCAGAGTTATTACTGACTACTGTTATACTTTCGTTATTTCGTGTACCAGTACGAATTCATAAAAATCATAAAATTCATCCTTGTTCCAGGTACTTATGTTACATAATTTGGTCCAATGAGACCCCTGGTCTACCTTATTTAATTCCGAGTGTCCTCCGCTGTCGTATAATCGACGACGTATTGGTCCTCGTTTATCGCAGTACTTTATACATTTTTTTCGGAGTAAGGGGGATCACATTTCAAACAATTCACATTAAACTATACGTTCTTTATTAATCGAAGCATCGAATAGTCGAATAGGTCGTCGAACACGTAAATCTGTTGAATAGTTTTTGAATGCCTAACAGAAAGACGCATCTAACCTTCGTGGACACTTGGATTTTACGTCTGTAATTCCTTGTATGTCTATATATGTATGACTTTAATGACAACTAACGAGCTACATAGATGTAATCGTGCCTTATGCATTAGTGAAGTAAAACTACAGGGATAGTTATACTGTCTATAAATTGAAAGATCAAACAATAATTGTTTGTTCACGAGTCAAGATAAATCGAGATATCTTCCAATCCTGTTTATTATTGATCACATGTGAGTTATTCAATTGAAGATTGAGTGAGTTATACAATGCATTAAAAATAAGGGCAGTAAGGTGACGTGTATCCGAGACCTGTATTCGAATGCTCATAGAATAAAATATTCAAAAGGTCATCTTTTTCTTTCTTTACGTTTCTAGATTTTAGAGTGACCTTTTTAATATTATAAAGTGGCGAACGAGCAAGCAGCCTATAGACAATTGCAATTGCAGATGCGTTGCCTATCCTTAATCTTCGGAGTAGGAGACCCACAGCAGAAGGATAATTCGTTTTCTTGTGCGCCCCCTCCCCCGGAAAATTCACTTCCCCTTTCCATCATTACTTGATAAGAAAAGGATAGTAAGGGAAAGTGGATGAGAATGAGGCCTCCGGCATAACACTTGTCGGACCACACATGGAATTGCTTCCATTTCACGCCTATCTTCTGTGTGGTCGTGATATTTCACCGGGCGAGCCGGCCAATTCGTGCGAAATGTTAAAGCGGGCTCTAGCACTGAATCCTTACGTGTACAAATAATGGTGGTACAAATTAAATTTACAAATCCATCTTGTTTATATACAAAGAATTACATGATGTGTTTATAACTTCTGAGACTTCATGAACTTACGTAAGCGCGTATTCGCACGGGCGGTTTTTTAACGCACGCTAAAAATAGAAAAAATCCAGTTCGACAGAGGTTTCAAAACGCTTTGCTTTTTTATCACGCAGCGTTGCATTTTGCAGCGCTGGACAAACAAAACAAGAGTCGGTTTAAAAGCGGTCGTAGGAGCGAGAGCGATAAGGAAACGCCCGTGCATACCACATCAAGTGACAGTTTTTAGATAACACCATACTTGAACTTAGTACTCTATGCCTTTTCCAAGTATTGTAAAAATATAATCACACAATGTAATGAGGGATGATATTTTGTAATTGTCTGCCGTTTAACGTGTAAGCACGGTAATGCAACATTTTTTTTTCTACACAACATTCAGTTTGAACTATGTTGAACTATAAAGTACGTAATAATGTGGCACTCTGACCGCTTAAGTAACGTGTTACTTCCTGCATACTTAATGTAGATTGTAGAGTGTTAAATCCGTTTATGAAGTGTTTAACAACATACATTTAAGGCCACAAAGTAGTGACTAACGTAGACTAACGTGGTTCGATAAGGCTAGACAATCCGAGTGTTTTTTTAAATTTAATACGAAGTCCACCATCATCATCATACCAATTTAATACGAAGTTCATAACCATCATACCAATGTCAAATGCGAAAGTTAGTACTTCAGAACGGTTCAACGAAAAGAAAAAATAGATTACAGTCGTTTACCGCATAGGGTTTTTATTTACATATTCCACACGAAATAAATCACAGGACAGTTAGTTATTACATAGTTTCAGAAGGTTAAGGACGAAAGGTATTATTTATATATTTTACGTAACTATAATATATCTCGGGCAGTATCGACTGCCTTGCCTTACCTGGATTTTAAATACAGTACAATGGTAAGACATCGTCGGGGTCGTGTTACTTGACAATTCGATGGACTGACCTATTGTCCCGTTACGAGTAAGATATCAAATAGTTTTACTTTAAAATGAACTTTATAGTAATGTTCTAAGGATCAATTTAGCTATTACAAATATAACTTTAAAAATATCAAGATTGTTTTCGATATAATGAGTAAAGGAGGTCTTTAGGTCACTGAAGTGGACCGTCTGAAACAAAACTCTTTGTTAGAATTGCCTTTTTCAGCGTAGTAAGTATTTCAAAAAGTTCCTTTGTGTTAAACACGTTACAATATTTTGTGGTAACAGTTTTTTTTTTTCAAGAGTTTTAACTAAAACAGAAGTTAATTTTCAAAAGCGGTTTCTCACAGTGGTGCTGTTTTCTCAAGACAGAGGAGATGGAGTTGACTACTTTCGAAAATAAGCTCCTGAAAAATGGAACACTGGTTTTACTTCTACATATCCTTTAATTTGACGATTGTTGGTTTGCAAATTATTGATAGAATAGATAAGATATGAAACATTCCAATTAAGTGAGACATAATTAATTTCTACACCTAAATATGTCTTACTTATGGTCAGTGTTGTATGTTCCGCATAGTGTACATGAAATTTCTAATGATCTAAGTCCCTTCGTACACGAACCTAAGTAAATCTGAGATTTTACCATCCAAGTGACATATGGCATTACAATCTCAAATGTCGACAATGCGTACCTCTATATGATTGAATTGCGTGACTCGCTTGAAAAATAAAATAGCACATTTGCGTAGTATACGGAGGGCCTTACTATGCATAAATTCGGTCGACGGAAAAACGATAAGCCGTAAACGGCTTAGTGCGAATACTTCTAACCGTAACATGCTACAGTTTCACCTTGCCCGTTTAGGTCAAGGCTCCCTAATTACCTACATTGATTTTTATAGTTTTTAGAACATTTGATATCAAAAACCTAGTTGTGTAGGGAAAGACGAGGAGGCATGAGGCACAGACGTAAAGCCTTGAACGCACCAGGATACATTTTAGTCGAGTAGCAAGTAATTTAGTAACTTAACAGAAGAAATGTCTGAACAGCAACAATTTAGGAGAGTACATTAGGTTTACATTCGGATATTTAATTGCTACTTGACTAAAATACTATCCTGTTGCGAAAAAGGCAGTAACGATCTTAATGGGGGACTGTTATTTTATTTCGTCCTACTTGGACGGCTTGTTCTAGTATGTACTGGCACTTTTCTTTCAAAGATAAGAGCGAGGAAACCAGTATATACCATCGATTAAAAGACCCAGATGGACATGACATATGCCATACAGACAGCGGCTGAGACACATTTATACGAAATATACGTAATATGACAAAGACAGAACCATAGATCTTTGGTCCCTTTCTGTGTATGACCAAGCAAATGTTATGTATCATATAGTATTGTGACGCTCCAACCGTACTTTCGGTGAACTTATTTTATTCATACGTCCCAGGAAAAGGCTTTAGACATGATATTATTGGTTTAAAACCGTAAAGTGATGCACACACAACATACGTATGACGTAATCTTAGGCATTTTTGTCCCTCCACCGTATACGCTATAGCCAGTTTTCTATCTTTTTCTTTCCACGTTATATACGTACAACACGTGCCGTGTCTAATGTCATTTTCAGTGACGCTAAACAGAATCCAATTCCCGCGACGTTCAAACATGCAGCCGTACAATATCACGCTGCTTCGACTATAGGAAGCCTTATTATATTGTAATAACACTTACTTTACCTAGAGGTCACCTTTCTAATGAATTAAGTTTTTAAATCTAATTTATCTCCTATGACGTATCATAAACACTATATTTAACAAACAATTCATTAAAAACCGTAACTGGTAGTTTTTACGAAAGACCATTCTTTAATATAAAAAAGAAACTTCTAAAAACCTGACTAAAGTAAAAAAAAAACATACAAACGAATTGAGGACCTTCTTATTTGGAAGTCGGGTAAAGATACCAAAAACCTACTTTTTTCAGTATACTACATATTATTTTTGATGTTCAAAACCTTTGACTTCCTTTTTTCCCTCACTGAAGCGCTCGTTAACTTTACTCGTATAAAAGGAACGCACCTGCGATTCTTTTACTCGTTGATGTTAATGGGTCAGAGAACTTTTACAAGTAAACCGCTTGCGTTAGACCCTTTCTTCCTTAATAAAAATTAACACAATAATAAACTAAGAAAGGAAAGTGTATCTGCTTATGTGTATTTTTACTGTTTTATAAACACTAGCTGTTGTGCGCGACTTCGTCCGCGTGGAAATAAATAATATAGCCTATGTTACTCGGGGATAATGTAGCTTTCTAACGGTGAAAGAATTTTTGACATCGGCCCAGTAGTTCTTGAGTTATTTCAATACAAACAAAAATACAAAGTTTCCCTCTTTATAACATTAGTATAGATTAATTACATAATATTACTTTACGTTCGTAATCGTGTATTATCGAATGTTACGACTCGGATTTAAAAAAAAACCTTATAGGGAGAGAAAGAGAAAATCTTATGACTTCTCGGATGCGACTGCGAGTGTTTAAACAGAGTTCGCATTGCCAAAACAAATACAAAAAACATATTGTTTTCCATCCTGTTGAAAACACTAACATGTTTATGTCTCGCGGATATAAAGTACGATGATTGTTTTTTTTTCATTCTGGTAGATTAATAAAAAATTAACACCTTATTACTCAAGAAGGTCGGTATTAGGAGCACGCGTAACCGTCGTGTATGCATGCGTAGATGTATAATGTAGAAGAAGCGAGAGAGGTGTGTCAGGATCGTGCCAAATGGAGGTCCGTTGTCTCTGCCTACCCCTCTGGGTTACGGGCGTGAGTTGTGTTGTTGTAACACCTTATTAGATATTTACCCTAATTCATACGTAGTCATGAAAATATTTTCTAATCTAAAATTTCATTCACAGTCACAATTTAAGTTTTAACTATAGCATTTTTATCTTATCACGCCAAGTCTAATCATTAAACGTCACACCGAGTTTTATTAGTGACCTACACAACTTTTTTATTACTTTCTGTGTGTAATTTCATATTCATATATTTTGAAACAATCAAATTAATTTATACAACAAAGTTAAATATATAAAACTAGCTGTCGTGTGCAACTTCGGCCGCGTGGAATTAAATAATATAGCCTATGTTATTCGGGCATAATGTAGCTTTCTAATGGTGGAAGAATCTTTGAAATCGGTCCAGTAGTTTTTGAGCTATTTCAATATATACAAAAAATCAAAATTACAAAGTTTCTCTCTTTATAACATTAGTAAAGATTAACGCAACGAATAAGCCTACGACCTATGCTTTCAAATAATCTACAATAACAAACAAAAAACTATTTCACAAACACATTATGCAATACTGCAGTATTCTACATCTGCATTTCTAATTTTATTTCGTAAATAATACATCGATGTATCTCGTTCCATCAAACCTAATCTGCAAATAGACCTTGCTCCGAATAAAGAGTTCAACGTTACTCGGTCAATTGTCAACTGAGAATGAAATGCGACATTGAACGCCTTACTTAAGTAATATTTAGTTGGAATTGCTTAAGCAATCGAGAGATGAACCCAATAAGATGCTAAATAAAACACATAATGAATAAAATCACATTTGGGTAGTTTATTTATACCTGACGCGTTAAAATATATCATATTTCAGTGTTCTCCGAAAGTAAAAAAGTCTATGTAACTGCGTTACCAAACTTTACTAGGAGTCTCCATTATCTAAACATTGTATAAAAATATATTTTCATTCCCTCATTCTCTTTGCAAATCAGAGATAGTATTTTTTTATAATCCTTGTACATACATAGAAATAACCCACCGATTTGATAACCTCCTTCTAGTGGCTGTTAGAAACAACGATGACAGAGTATTGCTACTGTTACCAGAATAAAATAGTATTACATTTTTGTCATTAAATTATTAAATAAAGCTTTGTAGTGAACCAAAATTGGACGTAAAGTAAAGGGGGACGCAATGCTTGTACGCATATGCAAAATAATTAATGTTAATGAATGAACAACTGACAATCCAATCACATACAAGCACGTAAGTCCCCCTCAAGTAAAGGGTGCGAAAATCAATAAATTGTGTTATGACGCTATTTTTGGAATATTTCCTGAACGTAAGTGTGAAGTAGATTAAATCAAATTTAATTTAAAAATGACTTTCTAGCTTTTACATAAGCCCCGGTGCATTCGTTCGAGATCCCGGGACTCTTTTACCGCACTCGAGGAAGGCCACCGAGGGAGTTTTAGTAAGTCAAATCTGACATAACATTGTCTGTCCCCAGAAGGCACAGAATCTTTAAAATAAATCTCCCCGCAAATAAAAAAAAACATCCAATATAAATCTAACATCTAGAAGAGTAAATTAAAAATGAATGAATTAAGCATTGAAATGAATTCATCTTTGGAACAATGTAAAATCGCCGACCAGACCATCGATTATATTCACGCGAACACGCGCGGAATATGCAATTGAGATTATGCAAAAAACGCAGTTACGTTGAACTGTAGTTAAAAGAATAAAACCAATAGGACTTGAAACATAATGGATATTTTACTGCTGAACTTAGAGACAACATTTAGACCCTAACCATAGGCTTCATTAGACCGATGTCACGCAAAAAACGGCCTAACGCCGAAACAAAATATCCGTTTTTACCGAACTCAGCCTACTGAAGCCATGGGGTAAGTGTAGAATAAGTACAAAGAAAAGAAAATTTACTCAAGGAATCTACTTCAATGACCAATTACTACTCAGAGTACGAATAAATAATTTGTTTTTACAAAAAAATTACACTTATCGCTTATCGGCAATACTTCCATGTTGCTGAAAACCAAACGCAGTACGCTAAAAGTTACAATTTCTACATCTAGTCAATTAGTATCATTTTAAATACATCCATAGAAAAGATATTTCATACGATGTAATCCGAGAAACAATAGCATATTGTACAAATAGTCGCACTCACGGACAAAAAGACGTGAGCGTTGCATAAACCTTCACTTGTAAATACATTTTACAACACACGTAATAAAGCAAGTTGAGATACAATACACGCGGGACACGCTCCATTCTCACCTCCATTCAAACCCATCCACTTGACTCATACGTTATAATAACCCCTTCACTAGACAACCGAGTGAAAGTCCATATTTCACACATGGAAAAAACCTTTCAAGACCAACTATGAAATTGGTCAAATCTCTACTATTCCATGACAGGTTATAAAAACATTCAGCCCAATATTACGTGAATAGCTCATGTATTTCTTAATAAATGACCGGATCATTATTACTTATCTTATTTCAAAGTTCTGGATCACAGCAATGTTTCAATAAAAATGTTGCGGCAGCGGGAAAACTATGTGGAACACCAAAAATGTAATATACCTGCAGTCTGCTAGAACATAGACCTTAAAACTGTCTAGAAATGCCTTATACCTGCAGTTTGGTAGAATATAGACCTTAAAATTGTCTAGAAATGTCATAGCAGCAGTTTGCTGGAACATAGATCTTAAAACTGTCTAGAAATGTCTTATACCTGCAGTTTGCTAGAACATAGACGTCAAAACTGTCTAGAAGTGGTCATAAGGATTTTTAAAACTTCTTTAACATCTATAGGGTATATTTGTATCAGGAATGGTCGGTAGTGATAGTGACAACTTATTATTTCCACAACATCGGTTAATTACATTCGTCCGAGCGAGCGCACCCGATGACCTCACCTTTGTAACCTAGGAAATGGGATAGTGGATGTTAACTGGACTGAGAATATTGGGTTTTGAAGTTTCTTGACATTTTTATCATGACTAGACAATAGCTTTACAATAAACTCACATAAGTAGCATTGTTAAACCTATATGGAAAACTTTATGCTAGTGAATAGACTCTTCAAAGTCTGAAAATAAAATCCCAGAAACAAGTGAGCGTAGTCCTTTGTGTGATTAAAGAATAGATACTGTTCAAGTGTCTTTTTCTATTTTTGTAGATGAGTACTGGACTCCAACAACTTCAATATGTCCTGTCACTTGGCCCCATCAATTCGCCTGGCGAGTTGTTTGATACGAAACCTATACCCCCTCATTCCGAAAAACGGTTAAAGTACTGCGATAAACGAGTACCAATAGGTCGTCGATTATACGATACTGGACGACACTTGGAACTATATAAGATAGACCAGGGGTCTCATTGGACCTATGTATCATAAGAAGTACCGGGAACAAGGATGTTCTATATTTTTAAATAAATTTTATGATTGTCCCAGTATTAAACGTAGAGAGTACAACAGTAATAACACTGATTCCCGTTTCGGAATCAAGCGGCCTGTGTCTATAGCAGCACGAAACGTTTTATTATTAAAAAAATCAAAGTAAATATAGACTTGTAATAAATATGAAAGATCGTCTCGCCTCGTAAAGTATCCATTGAGGTTGCGACGTCGATGTGTGTCAAGTGCATTCGGCGGATACCACTGACTCAGTTTACAACGCGACTGCGTTTGAGACAGACATCAAATAAAAATACATATACTGAGATACTTTTAAGCAATTACAGTCAAACCTGGAGACGAGCTACCTCCATAAGCAAGAAACTCGGATTAGAGAAGCCTCTATAAGCGAGACAAATATAGCGGTCCCTTGGACTCTCATCACTTACAAGTAAAACAACACCATAACAAAAATACTTAGTTAATATTATGAAAGGAATTTTTTGTAGCTAAAAACGAAAACCTAACGGGCTCAAATTACTAAATTTTTACTGTACTAGTGTACTTCCACTTTTAAGATGAAATTATTTAACTTTGCGTTTCGACTGCCAAAATACCTCTATAAAAACTCATTGTCATACCTCTTTGAGAAGACAAAGTAAAAGATTTAGAACAAATACAGGATTTCCGGCAATCGAAATTCACTATGAGTACTATGACCTTATGCCTTCATAAGACAGAGTTCGCGGAAAAATCGTAGATTTTGCATCGACGTAAGGACGTGTTTTGCGTGACATCTAATAAAGCTTTAAGGTGATAGTAACATTAACTCTTCATTTTACAAAATCGGTAAAACCGTTTAGACCACATGAGGTCACAAAAGAACGGACATAATGCGCGTGAAAAACATTACCCTACTTTTATATCAGTCGAGTAAAAATAACGGTCATGACTACACATACGGCTCATCCGAGGTATTGCAAAGGCATACAAAATCGACCTCATATGTAAGGCCCTTCGTACACAAGGCCACGCAAATTTTAACCTCAAAGTGCCTTCCCATATGTTGGCATCGCGTGTACTAACCTCTAAACCCTTGCTTACACTAGAATAGTATTTTAATCAAATAGCAAGTATCCAAACAAAGGATTTATTAATCTACTATAATAAAATGTTGCTGTTCCGACACGTTTAGATACTAAATTACTTGATACTAGACTAAAATCCTGGTGCGAACATGACTTTAGAAAGTGTACTGAGTAACTCGGATTGTGACTAAAACTGTAAATTTGAATATACAGCCGAACCTGGATAAGCGAGAGTCCAAGAGACCGCAATGTTTGTCTCGCTTAAGCCTTGTTCGCACCAGGAAAGTATTTTAGTCGAGTAGCAAGTAGCATTTATCCCAACAAAGGATTTACTATTGTTCGGACTCGTTTAGGCCTAAATCTACACACTAGGGTAGTAATTTAGTGACTAAACGTGTCCGAACAGCAACATTTTAGTAGAATAGATTAGTAAATCCTTTGTTCAGATACTTGCTACTCGACTAAAATACTATCCTAGAGTATACAAAGGTTTATAGAGGTTTCTCTCTAGTCCGAATTTCTCGCTTATGAAAGTCGTCCCTCGGGACCATACCGTGACTCTTGCTTATAGAGGTTTCTCGCCTATCTAGGTTCGACTGTACTTGTGTTCGAAGGGCCTATTCCCGCAAACAACACTTACATTCTAATATCCATTTGAACTTCCGAGAACAATATAAACGTAAGAGGTTTTATTTCTTTTATTTTTCCGGTTTCATCGTGCTGTGAACGAAACACAACAAACGTAAGGTCTTTATCCTCCCACGTAATGTATTGCATAATTTACATTACTTCATTCAATAAGAAAAACGATTTTAAAACAGTTCATTAAATATTATCCACATGCGATAGGTGCATTAACATAGAAATAACTTAGTCTCGATTATAAATATGTACTAATCATTCAACCTTCTATTAAAAACATACTCGTAGCAGAGGATTACAAAATTACTAGATTTTTCCACGACTCCGTCGGCGAGGAATATAAAAAAAACCTAGTATTTAGCCTAAAGCCTTGTTCGCACCAGGATAGTATTTTAGTCGAGTAGCAAGTAGCATTTATCCGAACAAAGGATTTACTATTGTTCGGACTCGTTTAAGCCTCAACCTACGCACTAGGGTAGTAATTTAGTAACTAAGCGTGTCCGAACTGCAACATTTTAGTAGAATAGATTAGTAAATCCTTTGTTCGGATACTTGCAACTTGTTACTCGACTTAAATACTATCCTAGTGCGTACAAGACTTAACTGTCCAGACTATGTTCCGTTCTGGATATACCTTCTTACAAATATACATCCATCCATTGTATCTTTCGAATTTACAATAAAATCCCTTCATTAAAAAAATAATCACAATTAAGTGGTTACAAAAATTGCTGGTTTTAAAGTGTTCCATAATACGATGGGGGCATACTGCAGAATTTTCCAGTCGTAAAGGGCAAGGTCGAAGCTAACAAAAGCAGTGAGGGGCAATTGATTGATTGCATTATATTGTAACTCACTTCGTCTAAGAGGTCCACTTCCTCTTTCTTAGGAAGAAAGTAATATGTCAACCCATCCGGCGAAACTTAGACACATCTATCTATACAGTTAATAAAAATGGAGTGTCCCGTAATATCAAAATAAAAATAACAAAAATAACCTCCTTCTGTTGGAAGTCGGTTAAAAATCTACTGGTCCGTCCGTCCGTGTTTGTTCCAGATAATCTCTGAAACAGCTGTACCGATTTTAAAAGGAGTTTTAATAGTAGTAGTATGTATGGACTAGTTTTAGTTTGATACCACACTGACGAAGTTGCGGCCAATAGCTAGTTCTTAATGACATCGCTAAACTCTTCGGATGAGTCAATTTATAAACAGTGGCCTAAACAATTACAACGTAATATAAATTTTCGAAGGATTTGCTTTAATTACTTAAATCTTCTAGTTGCTAGTCCAAACATTCATTATCACACACGTATATATTTTAACACTCCTAATAAACACTGTAACAGCAATAAAAGCTTATAAAAGGCAGTTTCGAAGATTTACATTTCACGAAAGTAAAAAAACAATACGATAAAACTATAAGTTTTCAATTTAGCTACAATATCAGATACCGAGAAGTTCAAATAAACGTGGGTTCCCACTTCTAAAATACCCATATGCCTCGTACGCACTAGGATAGTATTTTAGTCGAGTAGTGAGTTTAGTAACTAAACGTGTCCGAACAGCATCGGTTACTTGCTACTTACTACTCGACTAAAATACTATCCTGGTGCGAACAAGGCTATGGTGATATGACAATTTCACATAGTTGGTTCAGCAGCTGAACGAAGATAGGAGGCGTTAGTAGTGTATTCGTATGTATCACTCACCGAGCCTGAGTTCGCCAAAGTTGCCGCAGCCGATCTTCTTGCCGACGCGGAAGTTGGGCCCCACCATGAGCACCCCCGAGGAGGAGGTGACAGAGTGCCGCGACGTGTGCATCGCGCTGCTGCCGCCCACGCCGCGCCCGCCCACCGCACCGGTCGCGCTGCACAAACACACATACTTTACAACATGCTACCACCAACAACAATCATTAAACATTACTGCCGCAGAGTTGATACTAAATGTGTCTTAAGAGTAAGTAAGCGTGTATTTAGGTAACCTTTAAATTTCTCTTAATATCACTGTCAAAGATTAGGGTATTAAGCGCTGGATAAGGATATCCTTACCCTGAGTACTCATTGCCAAAAATCCCGTAACTTATCAAATCTCGTTATTTTGAAAAAAAAAAACTAATACTGCAAATTTATGTTAATATTTCCGTAGTGTAAACTCACCGTGAGTTAGTAGTTAATAGTTTAGTTACGTGCTGTCGACACAAATCTACCTCGTTTGGGAAAGTATTACATCCAAGGAAACAGTAAGAAAAGAAACATGTAGATTATCACAAAAGATTACATCAAAATTCATTGCAATCACAAAGCAATGAATTAACGCTTAAAACAATGTTACTTAGTTAATAACATAAGCTCAAGTCTTAGGTGAAATTTAATTTTACCTTCTAATATAGAACATCATGACAACACGATGACTGAACTGATAAATTGCAGGCAGTCAATGTGTTGCCAAAACTCCAAACCTGGAACATTGCATTGCCTAATAGCTTGAACAGCCCTTGGCATCAATAAGATTAGCAATGCAACATGCAAAAGAAATAACTATAACAAAAACACCATCAAACCAAGACTCAAGAATTATCAGCTCACTATACTCCCACCAAGGGTCTCGAAGCCTGCCTAAAGTAGACTAGGCCATAATGAAACCATGCTTAACAAGTGCAGGTTGGTTAACTTCACACATATCCTTGAATTTCATTTCAGATATGTGCACATTGCATCATAATTATTTTCCTTCGCCGCAAAAACATGTGATAAATGTACATATGAAATTCGAAAATCAACAACACATTCCTACATGACGGGTTTCGAACCTGTATGTATAGGTTTCGGTATTTTCCAGGCAAGTACTTAACAAATCCGCCACCAACGCTCCTAAGCTCAAGGATATAAAGGAAATAAACACTGACAAAACATTATATAGGGCAAAGATATAGGTCACATTGCAAAATGTATACAGATGAGAATAACAATCCATAATGCATCTCCCTCTTGCAACATGATGTTAAACATATGCAAATGTCTTGGTAAACGTAAATTCAAAATAATGTAAAAACGGTACGCAAACAGTTCTGACCTTGTAAACAACAGAATGTAAGCAAAATCAGATACTACTGTTAACTAAAAATCTTTTAATCCCTATATTGCCACCAAACATTAAAAATAGGTGGATTTTTTTAACTCCGTAACTGATTTTAATTTTCACATTTCATCAAGATCAATTCGGCAATTCTGTAGTAACATAGAATCAAACATTTATACATCCAAACTTTCGCTTGTTTAATAAAGATTAATTTGTTATAGTTAATATTAAAATGCATACAATTATTGTCCAGTCTGTGAGAGTGCAGAGACTGCAGTGATTCAGCGACTGTTATTGGCATTGAGTCAAAAGTGAAAGTCTGCCCCTGCCTACCGACTTATACCTGCCTAACTGAAACTAAGAATTAACCGTAATTCGTTAATGTTTATTCAAATACAGTCCAACCTGAATAAACGAGAGTCCAAGGGACCGTGATATTTATCTGGTTTATGGAGGTTTCTAATCCAAGTTTCTAGTTTATGGATGTAGGCCGTCGGGACCAGAGATTGACTCATGCTTATAGAGGTTTCTGTCTAATTCGAGTCTCTCGCTTATGGAGGTAGGAAGTCAGGAACAGAGAATTATTCTCGCTTATCCAGGTTTGACTGTAATAGCAGAATAAGTCATATAGGATCTGTATGTCTCTTTTGACAATCTGTAGTCTATAATTGCAATTAATATTCATAACACACACAAACCTGTTTACATACAAATAACTTACATGTATAAACATGTTTATACAACAATGAAATGTACTTTCAAAAACCTGTACATATAACTTTTGAAACATTTAACAAAATATACCTTTTTAAATCAAACAGGAAAGCCAAACTTCCGTTTCGTTAATGTTACAGTTTACATGTAAACATGTAAATACAAACATTAACTTTATTTTCATTCGAAATATGTTCAAGCCAATTTTAACTCTATGAACATTCCCTCTTTTCCTCACACCAGTATAAAAATATCGCTTTTTGAAAATCTTGACACATTTCAAATCACTATTTTACTGTTAAGCTGTGTAGGTTATTAAAACAAAGTAATGGTAATACTCACAATTTCCTATGCATAATTGATATTCAAATAGTTCAATATTAAATAATCACAATGAATTCTAAACATTTTTAACAATTTATAAACAATGTAACAAAAATCACTTGTCAATTTTGTTGATTGACTGAGCACACTTGATTTTAACTACATTTGCTACAAAAGAGACATCTTGAGACGTAAATAAATAAAATTATTCAGCAAGCTTCGTTTATGCTTGACCACAGTAACAGATAGCATGTTCTGTTCTTAAGAAATGTTATCAAGGGTATTGTGATATAAGATGTTTATGTGTTATGATTCATACCAGTATTGATAGCACTGGCAATATACATTTTAACTGTTACAAAATCATATATCATGTAGATTGCATAATTATAAATAAAATGTATGAATTAACATTTACACATGAGGTGCAAGCATCCATGTTTTGTTATTTTTTTAACATTGAATTGGTGAGTTCTAAGCACTATAGAATGTTACAGTCTAACCTATTGTAAGCAAGAATTTTAGTTTTAATATACCAGAAAATATAAAATACAGTCGAACCTCGATAAGCGAGAGTCCAAGGGACCACAATATTTGTCTCGCTTATAAAGGTTTGTCTCTTATCCAGGTGTGATAGTATTAAATTATTGACATTCTAAAAGATTTGAGGTTATAAGATGTTATCTAATTCTAGCATTCGTAAGAATAACAGTTAACTCAGATTGAATAAGAGATTGTTCATAGATTTCTTTCATATTCAAGGTTATTTACTTAAAAATAAAGAAATAAGTTATAATTAATAAACTTTTATAATTCCATACACAGGTTAAGACTAAGTGCATTAAATATTAAATTAATTTTATATGATATTTCATTTGAACATTACAAATACAAGATGTATTAATATAACATATAACCTCCTTCTCTTTTTTTTATATTGCAAAGTGACAAACAAGCGGTCACCTGGATTTGCTTAAAAAGCAAAGTAACCGCTGCCCATAGACATCTGCAATTGCAGATACGTTGCCTACCCTTATCCCTTGCCCTTTTAGAAGTTGGTTAAAAAGTCAGCCTCATGATGCAACATAATAAAATTAGTGACATAAGCCGGACTATAGACAAACAATACAAGAACAAGACCTACTCTGGGTAATGCAACCCGAGTTAGAAGTTTTAAGAAACATGATCTGCAAATATTGTTAGAAGATACACAAACATATTTACTACTGTTTACTATAATGTTTAAGTCATCAAAACAAACTAAGTAATACAATAACAACTGTTATGCAGTACTACAGTAGAAATTAATGAATGACAATGATCAAACTAAATAGGCCAATTTTTTATCTACCTTCAGGATAGAATTATTCTGTTGTTGGTTCAAATATGGCTATAAGAAGTCTTATAGACTACCCAAAGTTAGAGGTGACTAGGTTCTAGAGTTACAGTTAAAAAGAAAAGGAATAAATCTTTATTTACCCATTATAACTTGATTGCCACACAAATTATTGAGGGCATAGTGCAAAAAGACGTAATAATATTTTAATATGTGGTTGTTTAATTACAAAAAGCCACTGAAAATTAACTTATTAATGAAAGGAAAAGCCTCTATGTATCTGATCAAAGCTGATAGTTGATAGATCAATAAATTATAATGGAAATTTGTTGCCACAAATTAATTATCCTGTTATCACTAGGACACAAAACATTATTTACATCCAAATAAGACTGCATTGTCCTTTATGCACTCATTCTGAATACAGAATAGTGATTATTTTGTAAGTCTTTGTATTTACTTTATTTTTCTTTAATAAATGTGAACATTATAGCAACAATAACATAGAATAAGTCTTTATTCTTATTTGTCTATGCTAATGTTATAAAGAATTAGTTTTACATATAAAGTTTGATATGACAAAATCTACAAAGTTCTACCCATTCAAATTTAATAACAATATTTTTTTATTTTAACATACAGTTTGCATTTAAAATGCTCCAAAATGACTGAACCGATTTAAAAAAATCTTTCACTAGTGGGAAGCTACATTGTCCCCTGATGACTAGACCATTTTTTTAAATTACACTTAGACAAAGTCATGGGCAAGAGGTAGTAAATAAATAATATTAATCTGATGCCAGGTTTATATTATCCCTGACTAGCTTTTATATCCATTGCTATATTATAGCTAGAGAAATTTATAGCCTAACTAAAGTGTGGGTTAAAATATTTCTAGTTGTAATCCAGTACTAAAATCAATAATAAACTTGAACTAGACGCTACAGAGGATCAGTACAGTAAGTATTACTCCATACTTCTCTATCAGCCGTCATATCTGAATTCACACCTATCTTTGGAATATCCTCTAACACTAAAATCAATCATTGGAATGGAATAATTGGTACCTTCCATACCATGTTTTGCTTTGTTTCTTTTATAATATACATTTTAAGTTGAATAGTTCTTAGCTTGTTTATTTAGAGTTATTTGTGATAAAGCCTGAACTAGGTACCCTTGTGTACTGCTCATGCAATAACTATCAAATATTTGCTAGTTTTATATAATACTGATAGAATTATTATTCACACCTGTTATGTTATTGACTCATAGATGTCTAATCTACATTTTCTTTTAATCTTTAACGGTTAACCGACAATAAGGCAGTTATTACACGTCTAATATAAATGGAATAAAGAAGTTTAGTAGTGAAATGAATTTTGTCATACTAGAGGATAGTTATTTAGATGTACTTACGCAGAAGTTCTTTTATCGTCACTTTGACGTTCCTTCTCCTTATTGCTGTCTCGTTTATTCATAATACTAGGGTCTGGTGCAGGTGCTATGCCGAGCACACTGATCACTCCTGGAGTTCAGCTTCCGTGGCCGCACCCCTGCAGTCCATGTCACCACAGCTTCCTAGAGTATTCACACCAGCACATAATCTCCATGTCACGGTACACGCCACTTTCAAATCACTTCTTTTTTAATATTGCTTTTTTTATATTTTTGTACACTATTTAACAAACTCACTGTTGGGAATTTATCTCAGAATCATTTTTGTTAGCCTGCAAGCACGATTTTATTTTGATGTTTCGGCGATACGTAAGCGATGTGATACCGACGACTTAACGGAATTTCAATGACCGACAGATAACTATCGTTTTATGCTACCGATATCTGATATTAAATATTAAACATACTCAATATCTCATCGTTTTGTTGTAGTGTGACAGATGAAAGCGCCAGATATAGGTCGCCTTGCCAATGTTATGTTCAATCAAGAGTAACAAACGGGACGGGGCTCACACCTTGTGCATTAAATGAATCACACACGATCGCCCTTACGATTTGCAAATGAAATAAGCACTATTTTTCATTACAACACTCATAAAATAAAACGTAACCACCAGAAAAGTAAGGAAATGACAGTTTTTCGTTGAAGTAGGAAATCGGCCCTAATAAAATCGTTGCCTCTCAATCGCAAATTAGCTTTTACGGACGTCAAATAATAAATTCACTGTTCAATACAGACATAAACTCATTCTCCTCTTATGCGGAGAATGCAACTTTTGATTAGCTTCACAACGTCGCCGAAACATCAAATCAAATGGACATTTGTCTTGATAAAAAAGTTTAGGTTTTGTAATGGCCACCAATGGTACACTTTAAACACTTTTAGAATTATTTTTGTAAGTGTCCTAATTTTATTATTTTAACTACTGAATTAAATTAATTTCTAGTTTACCGACGTAAATACAAGCTAACGACAAAAATTCATAGTTAAAAAATATTAGTTCAAAGATTATTCACTGAAATATCGCCATTCGGCGCATGCGCGAACTTGCACCCAAAAATGTTACTATTTCAAAAAATATATAAAAAAACAAACAAACTTAAGATGTAACATATGTATTATTTTTTAATTAAGATAATTTCGTTGTTAGTCAACATTAGTAATATTGGTTTTACCTTTTATTCTCGCTAAAGTACAAATAATTCTTAAAACGTAATTATAAAAACTAAGGAGTTGGATATTCTTATGTTCTGGCAACACCTCAATTACGATGCGTTCAAAATAGAATGCCTTAATATTTTTTTTAAAAATATTAAGGCATTCAAAACAAAACCCCACAGAATATCGAAAAAAATTTAAAGCTTGAAAAAAGGAAAAGCCGGAAGCGACGTTATCTCAATGGTGTTACCTTCAATTATCTTTAAGTAATTACATTAACCGAACAGTACCAAATTTTGATCTATGAAAAGATGTAAGTACTTAGGCTTCGTTGTTTTTCATTATTTCATTTCATGCTGATTTTGGTGACTAATAGCGGTTTAAAACAAAAGAACAAACCACTAATACCTGCATCCCAAATTATTATTGGAAGATGACATTCGGGACTTCGATTTAAAGCGATTCTTAAACGATTTTCCCGTTTCTTCACTTTTACTTACTTAGTCAAAAGAGCAGAGAGAACTCTGAACTGATCATCGACACCTATGGATATACACAACGTCAAAGGAACTAATTACCCGGCTTGCCCGCCTTTGTGCCTTCTACATCCAATTCACGGCTCATTTTTTTTTGTAAATATCATGGGGTATCAGTATCACCGACAGCCTTCTCTGAACAATTGAGAGTTATCACTCCACTGCTGCTCCAGTTTGCTGCCTGGTAAATTTACAACTATCCAAATGATAAGTGATAAGTGTAGAACTCAAATTCATTAGGGAATACTTTAAATTTTAGTATCTAAAATACCTTTACTTCCCTTTTCCATATTAAACGTACACTATGGGTGCTCAAAAAACGACTCTGAGTACGGTAATATGTCAGCTCGTCCAGATCTCAGCCAAATCTGTCCAACTGTGCGATTTATAGTGCAGTCAAATAACGTTACTTATTTAACCCTATTAAGTTAGATGCTACGTAATAAATATTTAAATGTCAGAGTTGTTAAGCATTTAATTCGGTTCCGTCTGATCTTGATTCACAGAATCGGCCAGTCGGCAAACGGAGCTGTGGCGGACGGACGTGTGTGACCTAGGTTATGTTTACAATTCCATTTCAAATAAAACGTATGTGTAACATTACGTTTAAAAGATAACAACTCAAGG
>QDHC01000893.1:869848-883409 GCA_013186455.1 Papilio dardanus tibullus | reverse complement strand
AATTAAATAATAATAATGAAAAACGATAATTAACGTTTTAATGAATGTTTTAGTTTATTCTACTGTTTATTTTGAAAATGTAAAAAAATCACACAATTTCCCAAACTTGGAAATTTTTTTCATGGTACTGGCAAGTTTTTTTTTTTTTAATAATTTATTTCTTGGCACGCTTTTTAACGTCAAATTAGTATGGAGTGCTACCTCTATGTATAATATCTCTTTGTTTTAATGCATATAAAATACTACTTCCTTAAAAAAACAATAGACAACTATATTATAAACATTCTTAAGTAACTTTGTATCGTTATAATTTATATTAATTCTATGTGTAACATTACTTTGTTAGATATCTGACCCCGAAATAATTGTGCATAAAATTGAAATAATTACCGCACTTGATGCCATGTCTTGTGCGTAACCGGTTTTATAGATCTTTGGACTGTTTAATGTTTGAATCATTACAAAGAAGGTATAGTTAATGCATTTTTTACAACTGAATTCAATTAATTCATTTGCAGAAAAAAAAACAAAATGGCGGACGCAAACACACAAGATTCATCAAAAGTAATCGAACATATGAGAAATTGGGCGAATAATCAACCACATTTGCCTAAAGATATAGGTTTGTATAATTTTATTACATTTGTAAAATCAAATATTAAAAAATCTTTCACAGATAACGACACGATAGTTTCCGTATAATTTTGTATTTTAATTTTACGTCTTATGTGCATATTTTAATTATATTAATTTATAGAAGATTGGCTCCTACTTCGTTTCGCGCATAGCTGTTACTATGACCTGGAAAAGGCTAAAGTTGCAGCGGATCTGTTCTTCACGATACGAGCAGAGAGTAGCAATTTGCTCAAAGACAGAGACCCACAATCGACGCATATGCAGAAAATTTTAAGCATAATGTAAGTTGCTAGAACTTAGCAGTTAGGCTGGAAACTTTACCGTAGTTCGTCTGGGGTTTAATTTAGGTATATCTTTTCAGAAACATCGGTCACTTGAAGTTACCAGGCAAGAGAAATATTTGGATTTATCAAATAAATGATCCAGGGCTAGATAATTACGAATATATACTTGATGCCAAGCTTTTCTTCACGTCAACAGACGCGTGGCTACTTGACAACGACGATTTAGAAGAGTCTGATACTGTCATAATGGATGTAAAGGATATATCTTTGAAGTTTTTGACAAAATTCAACGTATCAATTGCAAGGAAATTATCAAAGTATCAAGAGGTTTGAATCATTTACTAATCTATTTATATAAAAGAGTAAACTGACTCAACTATCAACGCACAGCCTAAACTATTGGGTCTAGTTTATTATAAATAGGTACGCGTCGGTAGAATTGCTATCTCTCTTTTTTCAAAGAGATTGAGAAGGATGACACTATGTTTTGTACAGGCTTTTCGGCGGTGGACACCACGTTAGTAAAGGTTACATATGGGTGGGACGCCATTTGGCATAAAAGCTATAAACTATATTATTAGTCGACTTCTTCTTTCATACAGTTTATTGTTATTTTCAGGAAGCGATACCTATACGATTAAAACAAGTGCACATTGTAAACGCACCGCCTTTTATTGACAAAATCTACGGCCTCATGAAGCCATTCCTAAAGAAGGAATTAACTGAAATGGTAATTTGCTTAAAACTTTTTACTATTTTTTTTAATGTAACTTACATGGCTGTAAAATAAGCCACAAAACTACAACGGAAGAAAAGTAATGTAGAACAGAAACAACGAGATAAATAAAGATTTGGTCCCTCGAGCCGGAGTTATGTTTTTGTTAAGTTAATAAACACCTCGAACATCTGAAACCAAGTGAAACGACAACTAAAAATAATAAAAAAATCGTTAGTAACAAAACAAATTAAAAATTATCATGTTTGCGATTTAACGATCATTATTTTATTGCTAAATCGTTTAAGACATAAATTAATATCACGAGGTTACACAACAAATAATGAGTGTGTTATTTGACATTGAAATTGTATGTTATTTTAACAGAATATTTTTTGCAGATACATTTTCACCCGCCAAATTCAGAGAATTTATACAAACACGTGAGCAGAGACGAGTTGCCGGCCGACTACGGCGGCACATTCCCTAAAATGGAGGATCTCAATAAATCTATCGTACAGCTTATGATGAGGCATAGGTAAAAGCAATAAAGAATATTTTTCGTTTGTAATTTATGCCGGCCAGTTACGAGATATATATGGTGCTTTTTTTTAATGTGCAAAGTTAACGGCCGGATGTTCAAACGCCACTTAAATGTAAGCGTCTCTTAAAATATAAATGGTGTCTAAATTAAAGGAATTGGCCGTAAAATTTCAAGTTTAAACGCGGACTTAACATGTATAAGACGCTCTTAAATATTTGAGTGTGTTTGAAAATTTGTCTGTAAAGCCAATAAGCCTTCTTTTCTAAAAGTATATTTGTTGCCAGGTTGAAAGTTTTCTTTAACTACATTACAGTATGCCATTCAATAAACAGAATTAAAAAGTCGCTAAAACACGGCTCCGAGTGGGTATTTTAGGATCAACATTTCTATGCTAAAGTGTTGCCAGTTTTGAAAAATGTTGCGTTCATTTTGTTCAAATTATGTTTTTTTTTTGTTTCAGGGAGCGTTTAAATGAAAATCTTTGGGTAGCAATTGACAAGAAATCGAAAAATAAAGACAAAATTCATAATGAAACTTCCTTATTCCGATCCCTTGCCATAGATTAAGTTTTATAATTATTTTAATAGATTTAAGAAATTATGTGACAAATGGGTATATTGTGATCAATTTATTTAATGTTGATATTTTTTAAATATATTTATTAAGTTGGTATTTTTATTTTCCTTCTTACATCCAAAAGTATATCTCAAATAACAACCATTCAAAATCGTTCTTATAAATATAGAAACCATAGGACAAAAATACAGTCTATCTTCAACTTTATATCCACAAAGGAAGAGCCCAATATTAGTGTCAGATTATTAAAAAAAAACATATTAAAAGTCTACTATTACATTTATTAATACATACAAAAACAAACTTAATTTACTACATAATAGAATCTATTTAGATTTTGCTTGTACATTTGATAATTTTGTTGGGTCATATTTATATGTCTTCTGTAGAGGTCCCTTGCCCGCTTTAGTGAATATCATTTCATCTATTCTCTGTCTTTCCGCAAGATCTCTGGTTATTTTCATATTCGTCCAGGAATCTTTGGCACCTTCAATGAAACCCTTCTTCTTGATCGGTAAGTTATCAGGTGTGTGTTTTATTAGTTTAGGAATTTTGAAATAATCTCTAACAGCCGGTAGTTTTAAGAACCCAACTTGAAGTAGTGAAATGAAGTTACTTGAGCACCAGTATACGAGAATAGCTCCCGGGAAGTTGATCGTAAAGGGTATCATAATTAATGGTATTGCACGTAGGACATATCTCATGACCTGCATGTTTTGTGCATCAAGACGCCCACCATCAACACCGAGTTCTATTGTCGCCCATAAAGTGGCACTGGTTATCAAAGGTAATAAGAAAAACTGGTCAGGAACTGTTAAATCTGTGAACCACCACAAGCCACCGTGCATCATACTTTCAACAGGACAATTAGCCATCCCTCTTAAACCAACAAAGAATGATATAAATAGTGGAGCTTGTGCTAACGGTACAAGAACATTCTTCAATGGATTTAATCCTCTCTCTTTCATGAATGCCATCATTTCTTGAGCATACTGTGCAGCCTCTAACTGATTGCCAGTTTGTCTTGCTTGTGTCATTTTAACTTGAAGAAGTTGTATTTCAGGCAAATTGTTGTTCATTATCGCAGTGTTCCGTTGTGACATTATAACAAGGGGGAACATAACTGCTCTTACAACTATAGTACCAATGAGGATTGCACCCCACCATGGCACATCTAATGTTATGTGCAGGTATTCGAAACAATTCTGTACAATACCAACTGGTCCCCAACCTCCAAGTCCTAAGCTCGCAAATGACGGTTCACCGTTTGCTGCCAAAGCTTGGACTGCTTCGGTTATTTCACCAAAAGACGAAGCATCTGGCACAGGAGGAGGTTCAGGTATGTTATCAATTAACGGCACTGTTTTTGCTGCATCACTTCCACTGGATGCAAACCTCACAGAACCAGCTGATGAGTAACAGTATAGGATTTTGGCTCGTTTAACCTCAAACTTCTCATAGCGCAAATATAATATACCACTTCGTCTTGCATGGCGGTTAAGCAACTTAAACATTTCGTAATTCGAAATTTCTATAGAAGTCGTTAGATTAGGTTAAAAATAATCGTATAATGTAATAAATACAAAATTATTTCACAAGACGGGAAAAAACATTGCCGAAATGTTGACAGATTTACCGACAAGTGACAGTGACAGCAAGAAAATAATTATTTTTACAGTCTTCCGTCCACTTATGACCTCTTAAATTATTTTAATCTTTATAGACATATAAAACATTTTTTTTCATTAGCGATTGAGAAATTATTTATTTTCAACTTTAAGTTTTGTTTTTTTTATTTTACCAAATTATTCTGTTTTACATTCAAATCAAAACGAAAAGATAACATAAATCTCACGAAAACTGCGTAAACACACACGTGATGTTTGACAAATGTCAAAAATGTCATTGTCATGTCAAGTCAAATAAACGTGAATAACAAACCAACGTGCTTACTTTTTTAATATCGAAGATATTATAATATTTTGTACCGCGTAATGTAATTTTTCTAATATTACATAGTAAGAATAAAGTAAACATGGCTCATGTATCATATCCATTCAAGAAAACCAACAAATCTGTATATAAAAAACCAGCATCAGCGCTCACAAATGATAACTTATACTGGAAGAAATTAGGCGTAAGATTATTTTAATTTCTATGGCATTCGACGTCACAATAACAAATGTGTAAACTTAATATTTGATGTTTCTTTCAGCAACCTGTGTTGGTAAAAGAATTTGGTGCAATAGATTACCTTGACTTCAGTCCTGTAGAACCATATTATTTTGCTGCGACTTGCTCCGTCAGAATACAGGTAAAACACATCCTCACAAAATCATTTAATACACTTTATAACAATAAATTAATACAAATATTTTTTTATTCTAGATTTACGATCCAATTACGAAAACTGTAACCAAGAATATATCAAAGTTTCTAGAAGCAGCTTACGGTGGCTCTTTTAGGAATGATGGTAGACTTTTAATAGCAGGAAGTGAAGAGGCAGCTGTAAAGTTATTTGATGTTCAATCAAAGAATGTTTTAAGAGTTTTCACTGGTCATACTGGACCTGTAAGTAATATTTAATTAATCAATAGATAGTTGACAGATTAAATAACGATTTTTCAAATTACGGGCTAGTCGTGGAGTTGCGGAAAATGGAGCCCATCATGGGTCGAACCTTTAACCTTTTTTTTTAAGATTAAATAATGTTATGTGATATCTGTATTTTCCAGGTCCATAGAACTTTTTTTACAAAAGATCAAACAAAAGTTATCAGTTTTTCTGATGATAAGTCAGTTTGTCTATGGGATATCGCAACTGAGGAGAAAATTAACAGTTTTTCTGAACACACAGATTATATTAGAGCTGGAGCCCCAAGTCCAGTGTCGCCAGATTTGATTTTATCCGGAGGATATGATCATACTGTAAAGTTGTACGATTGTAGAACAAATGAAACTACATTATCTGTGAACCATGGTAGTCCTGTCGAATCAACCATTTTCCTGCCATCCGGTGGCCTTTTTGTCAGTGCGGGCGGAACTGAAGTTAAAGTATGGGATATTTTCAATGGTGGAAAGTTACTGGCAAATATTTCACAGCATCACAAAACTGTGACCACTTTGAGATTATCCAGTAACGCTAGTCGGTTGATGTCTGCTTCCCTTGACAGACATGTCAAAATATATGATATATCGACATTCAAAGTGGTCCATAATATTGATTTTCCTAATGCTATACTTAGTATGGCCATATCTGACAATGATGATGTTCTGGCGGTGGGTATGATTGACGGAGTTATATCAATAAGAAAGAGAGAACAACCTGCAAAGCAAAAAGATGAAAATAAAGGCTTATACAAATTCGCCCCAGATCACATACAAACTACTACAACTATAGATAATGTTATAAAAAAGCCAAAGGCAGAGCAAGGACCGGAATTCGAAAGGTTTCTTAGAAAAATGGAATTTGATAAAGCTTTATCGTGCGTACTAAGGTCTTACGTGGTTGGTAAATTTCCTGAAAAAACAGTAGCACTTTTACAAGAACTACTCCGTAGAAAGGTTTTGAATGTTGCAATGGACGGTATAACAGAGAAAGATATTGGTGCGTTACTAAGATTCTTCAAGAAGTATCTCGGCGAGATGAGATTTACGAGAATTATAATAGACTCAATAAATGTATTTATTGATGTTTTTGAAAATCAAATAAAACTATTCTCGGAACAAAACTTATGGCTGTATAATTCACTGAAAGAAGAAATAATGCAAGAAATTGATGTATGTAAAAGAGCAAGTGAATTGGAAGGTGCTATAAGTCTGTTGCTATCGGGAGCTCATATTGACTCCAGCAGAGATATGGTAGAAATTAATGATATCCTTGCCCCATCGTCTAAGGCACAAAAAGAAATAGTTATTGATATTTAATAAAACATTACAAACAGAACAAGAATTTAATTTTCAACTTTCTACTTTATTACTAATAGCTGCTGTTTGTGATTTCGTCTGTGTGGATTTATAAAATATGGCCTATGTTACTCGGGGACAATGTAGCTTTCTAACGGTGAAAGAATTTTTTAAATCGGCCCAGTAGTTCTTGAGCTATTGCAATACATACAAAAATACAAAGTTTCTCTCTTTATAATGTTAGTATAGATAAAAGTTAAGATTTTTTTTACCATTTATCATTACCTTACCATTTATTTTCACTGCCGTAACGACAATTTATCCTCATCATTTTGTTAATGTATTTGGGATCGTAACAATAAAACTCGATTTTTATATATCTTCATATATTTTGGTTAATAAAATTATAAACATTGTAAAACGAAATACGCAATATAACATATGAATAAGCAACTTATAAGTAGTTCTAAATATTCGCCTTTGCTTAAGTAAATAATATTTGTATACGAGATTCCTTAACTAGGTATAAAAAAAATAAGTTGGTTAGTAAGAAAAATTGTAGTAAAATTCAGTTACCTGCCGGTATGAAAAAGTCTATCATCTACTTATATATTTTTTAAAATGAAAAAATCTTCATATAATTGCAATAAAATGTAATGTACTTGGAAGATTTTCCATGAAAAAATTACTGTAAAAAGAATAAGGAAATCAATTTTCGGTCGAGCAAATTGTATAATAACCAAAATAAATTTTAAAATTAATAATACTAAAAAGTATATATATGTACACCTGAACAAAATATAAAATTATTATTTAAAAAACAAAGCGTGTATATTGTACTATCAAAAAATTAAGCAATCAGTTCATTCAACATTTTTTGCACAATGCGATGGCTTATAGCATCTTTTCATTATTTTATTCGCCTTAAAAGTTTCCTCTTTCTTTGTAAAACAGTTTCATTTAACTTTTCCCGAATTTTTAAAATGTTATGACAGTCAATGAATGGTCAAAACAAGGACGGAATACTACTTGCTATTTTATGCATATTACATGAACCTTTTTAACAAGAATTAAAATATTAAAATCAATTTAAACTCTGAAAAATCAATAAAATAATTAAAATGATCTCATAAATAATAACACAAAACTGTTAACAATATTTGGTGCAATTATTTAATACTTTTTATAACATTTTAAAGTTATTTGTGTGCACAAAACAAAATATAGGTACAGTCAGCAAGACAAAATGTGTATGGCAAAAATGTTCTTTACAATTTTAAAACGTAGTTAATTGTTTCCTTAATACTAATCAGAAATGTAAATGCAACAATCAAAAAAAAAAAACATTATTTAAAATTAGTCTTACTACTTAACATTTGTATATGCAAAATCATGTATAAAGGGACAGACTTCAAAAAAAATTGTAAAATTTGAGCTTTTAAATATCATTTTTTTATTATAAGGTGGCAAACGAGCAGACTACCATTAGATTCGCCGAAATAGCGAAGCGACAGCTACCCAGTCATTTACAATTTCAGATGTGTCACCATCGAAATTCAAATATATGTGTGGAAGTCAACCCGTACTGGGCCAGCATTGACTAAGGCCGAGCTGATGATGAAGGCATCTGCTTAAGAGATTTGTCACATTTCTATTACCCATTCAGTTAAAGCCAATAGTTTGTTAATTTAGCACCAAGCACCATTACTTTTGAAAGCTTTTTATATAAAAAATCGTTACCATTAGGAGCAGCCATATTAACGTTACACAGGAATACACAAATACACAAAATATCTCTTGTCCAAATATTTCATTTCTAATGCCTAGGCTTCATTAGACCGAGTTCGCGATAAAAACGGACTTACGCAGAAGCAAAATCTCTGTTTTTATCGCGAACTCGGTCTAATAAAGACAGACCTTAAAAGATATCTTTCAAGGAGTTATAAAAAAAAAGATACTTATTCCGTCTCATATACCCTTAAATCTTGTAAAATTCATTTTACTTACAAACCAAGGGATATTAAGCTAATCATGTATACCTAATGTAGTGAAATTGGCACGTCATTAACAAGGGTACTGTACTGGTCGACGTGCCAAGTTTACTGTGGCAGTGGCGGGGGTTGTACGGTGTACGTAGGGTAGTAAGGGGCGAAGGCGACCGGCCCCGCTATAGTCACATGGTTACTGTCACCCCTGTCCTGTATCGTACGAGCCGCGTACGGGGACTCCTTGTATACTGGTTGAGCTGGAATAAGGAAGAAACTTGCTATTGCTCATGGCTTTCTCCGCATGCAATTAAAAAAATATAGCATATGCTACTCGGGAATAATGTAGCTTTCTAATGATGAAAGAATTTTTCAATTCGGCTCAGTAGTTTTTGAGTTGTTTCAACACATACAAAAATTCAAAGTTTCTCTCTTTATAATATTAGTACAGTTGATACTCAGGAATAATGTAGATTCCTAATGATGAAAGAATTCTTCAAATCGGCTCAGTAGTTTTTGAGTTGTTTCAACACATACAAAAATTCAAAGTTTCTCTCTTTATAATATTAGTATAGTTGATACTCAGGAATAATGTAGATTCCAAATGATGAAAGAATTCTTCAAATCGGCTCAGTAGTTTTTGAGTTGTTTCAATACATACAAAAATATTTTTTTTCCTTTTTATATTAATAAAAGGATAATATTGAAAATTAAAAAACAATATAAACGAGTCGTTTAAATCCTGGTTAAAAAAAATATAAAAAGAAACTCACTCAAAGTCGGATATAAATTTTGGTAAGGCGGTTGTCCGGGCACAGCGGACGGCATCACCCATCCTCCGGGCGCGCCAGCCTCCATTGGCATCTATATTATATTTAAGATCAAAAAAACAAAAAGTTAGAAACTAAAAGCGAGAAGGCGCCCAAGGGTTCGAAACTAGTCGGTACCTTCACCGAAGCAACGCGTGAGTTTTTAGTTTATAAAGATGTCGCACGAAAGTTTAAATAATTTAATTTAAAAATACTTTATAATGTTTTTTTTCCTTATTCATATTTTCACAAAGTACCCCATCACTTAATAATATTCAACCAATCTGTAACAGGCCAGTCTGTTTATTCCTACTCACCCGAAGCAAATAGGTAGTCTCAAGTTTCTTGAAGAGACATATTTTTATTAGAGAAGGGGACATAAATATGTGAGCTATACTAACATTAGGTTGTCCGGGAGCAGCAGGGACCAGCGGCTGGCCGGATGCTTCAGGCAAGGGCGCGGGGGGCGCTGAAGGTGCGCTCTGCCCGCTCATGCCCACCAGCGGGACGGTGCCAATAGTGATGTACCTCTTATCCTTCAAATTGAAATGCATAAATGGCACTTCACATTCAGCCTGAAATAAACATTTAAATTCATATACTTTTAAACTTACTTAATCTGTAAAAAATTGTTTATTTGCATCTTTAACATGGCTTAAAAGGTCTTGTTGAAAGACATAAACATAGAACATACTGTGGAACAAAACATAGGCTATTTACAGCCTGCTAGACGCTCAGTTATAACCGTAGAGTTAATTAAAATTGACTTTGGTGAGGTCACAACTGAGAACTGTACTGTTTGACTGTGCAGTTCATATCGACGGTGTGTATGTCAGTTTCAACTGTACGGTTGAACTGTGCAGTTAAAACTGAATTTTTGTAATTAATATGTAGTTTTTCTCCACCTAGACGATGTCGGGGGCAAACCTAGTACAATAAGGCCATATTACCTTTAAGTCATAATCTAAATCAATGATGCTGCAATTGACGAGGTTTGAGGGTGGCAATGGAGGCACCTCCATGGTAAGGCTCCACTGGGCGGTGGCTCCAGCAGCCACTGGCCCTTGTTGGATGGTCAGGATCACTTCCTTGGTCTTCTTCGTTGAGGTAGACGGAGTCGTCGCCCTATATGTCACAACCTAAATAAAAAAACGATTTGTGAATTTTAGGTTATTGTTATTTAAGAAATGGAATAATTTATCTTTTTTGGATTAGTTTTTTAAATATCTGATAACTCAGTTTTATAAACAACAAATATCACATTAATGTAATATTGTCATAAAAACATCGTAATAAAAAGTAATAGAAATCTTAGTAAAAATTAGTCCACTCTGTTACCCTATGACATCATTAGACCGAGTTCATGGTTAAAACGAAGATTTTGCTACTGCATAAGACCATTTTTTGCGTGACATTAGTTTAAATAAGCCGTATGTAATAACCGTACCTTCCTCAAAAACAATTTAACGAGGCTCAGTTCCACATTGCTCTTGTTTTCAACATCAATCTGTATCGGTATCACTTGTCCGGGACAGTATCCGTTGACTGGAGCTCTCACATCCACCGACAGCGGTAATGATGTACAACAGAAGCAACAGAATGTCTTCTCCATCTGCATATGTATTGGTTCCTGAAATTGGTACAATTATTAAGATACCACACCATGAGACCGTTTTCCAGACCAGTATGACTTAAGAGTTACACGGTAAAAGTTTTTGTATGTACCAGTGCAATAATAGGATGGAATAGTATGCATGCTAGTTGATATTCAAAAATGTCCGGTAATGTGCTATTACGAGGTTTTTGCTGTTATGCCATTTTCGGTATCTATAGACCCTAATACACTTTCGATAGGAATAGCTGCAGTTATTTTACCACTTACCTTATAAGAAGGATTAAGATTAAGATCCAAAGCATTGATAACAGTAAATGCTATTTTAGTTTCCTGATCAAACTTCCACGGACGGTCCAGGATCACTTTAATGGTGTACCTCACATATCCATGCTGACCTTCAAAAGAAGATGGCAACACTGGGGGCAACGCACATGTAAAGTTGTACACTTGTTTACCTGCAGGTATTTCTATTTCGTTACCTGAAACATACAAGTTTAAGTTAAAATATATATCAAGATTTTTTTTGTTTTCAGTTGAATTAAATTTAGTTTAACTGCATATCAATGGAAATTGTAAAGTGATATTATCCTATGGCTTTCATTATATAAAGTTCAGGATAAAATTGGACTTACAGAGAAGCAAATTCTCCGATTTTTTGGGACCTTTCCAATGAAGTCTTAACAATATTTATAGACCTTGGTGTATAGTCGCTTTAAACAATTATCGTTT
Organism: Papilio dardanus tibullus; assembly: GCA_013186455.1. Classification (NCBI taxonomy): domain Eukaryota; kingdom Metazoa; phylum Arthropoda; class Insecta; order Lepidoptera; family Papilionidae; genus Papilio; species Papilio dardanus. The sequence continues at coordinate 871,611 of QDHC01000893.1, read as the reverse complement.
CAAAAGGGGCGGGAATATACCTCACTACTTTAAAAATAAACTCACCCGAATTGCTCCCAAGAATATAGTACGAAATTTGAAAATACTCTTCATTCCCCGACTGCATAGTATCCGTTGTCTGGGTTTTGCCTTGATCATCGGATTCTTCCTTACTTTCACTCCATTCTGTGTGAGCTTCGCCTTTAAACTTCACTTGAATACCTAAAACCAGACATATTTATCTTTACCGGTAACTTATACACAATATTAAATCTATACAAACATAACATCGCTATAAATAAACAGTGATTCATAGAACAATTTTTTAAATGAATGCTGTATCTATTTCTTATACCTCGAACTTTTTTCGGACTATCAAAAACATATTCAATCCTCCCATTTACAGTTTGTCCAGCATAATAAGTATTTAATTGGTTATCTAAGTAAATAGCAGCTTCTTTAAGACCCATAATTATATCACCAATGCACTAAGAAAAAGTAATTATTATTGTAAAAGAAAACTTGATGGAAAACTTTGAAATTGAAACGAGTAGTTGACAACTTGACAAGAAAAAGATGACATTGACAGAGTCATATAGATTAAATAGACATAATAAAGCACAGCTTATCAAGTGGCAGCACTCAAATTATAGACCGACAGGTTATCTGACCCGGTGGCTTAAGTAAAACTAAATTATGGTAGCTCATTAGCACAATCCTTTCATACCGTAATAGATGGCCTTGTCATAGGGGTATGTCAGTTTTACATATTATTTGACCTCTCGATTCTCGATTTCGTCTCTAGAACCGGGCTAGATATCAAGATATCCTTGCATGTACTTTACGTCCTATACGTTAACAACTTGGACAGAGATTGGATAATTTAACTTAAGTATGTATTCTAATGAAGCATACAATATTATCCAATCTCTGTCTCATAGTAAGCTCTCCCGTCCATCTGATTTTTTTTATAAAAGCATCAATGGATGGGTGAATACTTTGAATAACAAAAAAAGTTTGAAAAAATAGGTACTACTACTTGTTCCATACAAAATGGTAATTTAGTAGGTTTTAGCTGGTTTTAAGTTCATGGCATAAATCAAGACAGACGATCAATGATCTAAAAGCGATGGAACGGACAGATCAGGAGCTAGGGTTAGCAGTGGATTGATACAGGTTGATGATTGATTACACATGTATACTACTAACATTTATTTGATAAAAATAAGACCAAATTGATTTTTCCAAAAAATGTATATCCCATAATTTTCATAATTTAATTAACTTTGTTGCGTAAAGATTATTTTAACATTAATGCAATACGAAGACGTAGACATTAAAGTCATTACTATGATTGATTTTTGCACTACTTTAGAGAAGTTGATTTTTGACAAGTTCATTCTTATGTTTGTTAAAAAAGTCGATCATATGTGTTTTTTGTATTAACATACAATTTCATCCTAAAGTAAAATTGGTATACTTGTATACTACATATTTCAATAAAATATATATCTTTTGGCGAAACTATTTCATTTTAATGTGAAAATAAGACAGTACATTGCTAAAATATGAAGATTGGATTAAAAATTGCCATTCCCTTAGTTTTATTCGTACAATTCCACTTGGAACATTTAGAAGACGATCGCTAGAGAACCTCCGAGACTGCGAGTGCACGTACTCCGGCCGTCCTTGACGAAACGAACCATTTCATCGAACCGACATTTGCTAATTTGACCGATAAACAATTTCCAAGACGACGTCGCCCGAACTTATCTCTATCCCTG
>QDHC01000893.1:841942-852946 GCA_013186455.1 Papilio dardanus tibullus | reverse complement strand
TGGACCGATTTCGACGAATGTGGAGTCATTTGATTTGTATTTTCCCAGTGTCATAGGGAACCATTATTAATTTTTACCTAAGTACAGGAAGCTGTTACTGTGGCAAGATGCAAATTTAAGTATTGTAGATCTAAATATTATAGTTGAGTAACCCTATAAACTGAGGGTACGTACTTATTATTATTATTATTTCAATACTCCTGAATCTTTTTAGAAGCTACAGCAACTTATCTTATTATTCTTCGGTGTTGACAGGCGTAATTTTCTTTACAATAACTGGCCAGTAACGAAAAGAATAGAGCTTGTTATATTCTATTGATAGCGTACTAAAATATAACACAAATTGGGACACAATATGCCGCAAAAACTAACCTTTTTATTGCGGAAGAAGTTTCGTTTTCGTTTTACGACTACGTTTACACGTGTAAACTAACTATACTTTTTTCTTTTTCATTTTAATATATAGAATAACATTTTAGATTGCTACGCTTTGTTCGGATGTATCTTTTGGAAAGCAATGGCCGATCGCTTCCTCGGCCTACGCCCAATGACATGATCATTACACGCTCGATTACCTTTGAATAACCTCTTTACAGAAGTTCCCCGACCTCACAACGAATGTGGTTCGATCTGATATCAATAAGGTTCATTGTAGTTGCTATTCCGCCCGTATTGCTGGGGTAAGGTTGCGGCCGCCAAAATGTCGCCAATTTCGTGTCCCTTTAAAAAATATTATGAGTAGGTAGACACATTTCACGTGATTTGAATGTGAAATATATACAATTGTTTTAAAACATTATGTCGAATAGGTGGAATGGATGTAGAATATTAAATAGGTTATTTTAAAAATCGTCTATACCTACTTGTAGGTACGTAAAAGCTCCCTTTGGTCCCACTGTTGATGGGTTTCCACATCCGAAAGAAATAGTCACGTTTCTGATGCTTTCTGAAAAAGGCAAAATGTTTAAATTGTGTAATCTCACGCTTACACACGACCGCCCAAGCTCTGCCTTTGTGCAGGCGTGGTTCTGTGTGAATTGAACAGAATTGCTAACTTAATTCAACAGCTCCATTTCGCAACATCTCCATATGGAACACTCGCAGACATTATGTAAGAGTTTCCTGAATGGCATGCCGCGTCTCAACGGATCGCAACATTACCATCAATACAATGGACCCCATTGCCTCAATGTTTTGAATAATGTAAACTTTAACTTATTAATGCACATCTGTTACAGACAAATTGAGTATGAAGCTTATAAGAACCGGCAAATCGAAAACGGCAAAAAATTGTATGTTGAACGAATTCATTTACAAAGTGACGTGTAATTAGTGATTATTATTTGATGTAGACTAGCAATGAGTGTGGTTCTCTACTTTGTAAAAACATTTTTTCTGCAGCCAATAAGCATATCCAAACTTAACAAATTGCTGAACCGTAATAAATTCGCTCGACTAATTTACCCTGTCTACGATTAGCCCGGGCAAATTACAAACGATGGAAATATACGATTTGTCGGTGACATCCATTAATGACAAAACAAGCTTGCGAACGAGCCATGCTCCGATACGCTCGTATCATCGTAATGGAGGCACGCCCGGCGCTGCGCCTTCGAATTTAACTTTATAATTAACATTGTACCAATGGGTCGACTCGAAAGGAACAGGGAAGTATCGGGACCTTACATAATTAGGCCCTTCATACAGTGCGGCAATGTCACATGTCCGCGACATTTGTACGATACTCGTTAGTGGTTTTAAGCGCGATAAATTACTTACTAACTAGGGTGACACGACGACCCAAAGTGGTCCTTGGCCTCCGAAATTTCTCTATACTTGGCGATCCCGCGCCATCCCGACCCAATCGCGGACACGGAGCTACCTTAGATCTTTTTCAGCCTCATCAATCCAACGATACCTGGGACGATATTTAAGCCCGATAGAGGGGCTGTAAATTTTTTATATGATAATGGCACTTGTCTCCGATATTCCTAGGGCTGCTGAAAGAACGATTAAATTGTTTTATGGTTAAATTTTAGTTGAGGTATTAGAATTCGTTTTCATAAAAGATGTTATGTCATATTACAGATTAGTTTGATGAAATTGTAAAGTTTGCAGCCCTAGCCTTATTTCCAAGTTCGGTAAATAGCTGAAATAAGATGTACTTTCTCAACTATAAAACTTACGCTTAAGTGACTAGCTAATTTATTTTAGTATGATTCATAAAATGATGACACAAAGGAAGTTAAATCATTTACAAGACTATTGTTTATTAATATCGGATTATGTAGTTGATATTCAAAACAAGTGTTGTACTAAAATAAATTCGCGGAAATGCTTCCGTTACAAAATAAAAATATCTTTTATCCTCGACGATAGACTTGACTACCCTAAGTTGCTTGTTGGATCATAAATACATCTATCGGAGGAATCCTGTCATACTAGGTTAAAATTAAATACTTAATAGGTTAAAGGGGGCCATGATGGGCTCCATTTTCCTCAACTCCACGACTAGCGCGTATTTTGCGTGAATACACATATCTTTGATTTTCTTCGCCGATATGTGCAGGTTGGATCACTTAAATAAAATTACAATTAAATACTTACTTAGTAATTACCGTAATTTCATACTAGGTGGAAATACAAATACTCGTATGTCTTTTTTTCTAATGTCTATTTAAGTATCAGAATTCTAACGTATAGGTTTTAATATTTTTTCTTGAATTATTTATTACGATTATTATTTTTTTATAAATTATTTTATATCCATAAAGTTAAGTGCTAAATTAGTTCTAATCTCACTTAACTGCACAAGGATCAAGGATAAAGTCTTATAACTTGTAAGGATGTTTTTTTAAGGAATAAAATTAAAAGAAAGGTTTTGTGTATTTTGTTATTTCCAAAGCGTTAAAAAATTGTATAAGAATTATTTAGCTTAAGTATTACAATTATTTTCCTCATTCGTTTTAATATTATAGATAAAAAACAGATAGAACCTATATTTACTTTAGGTGGATGGAACACAAGATTTTTCCTCCAACTTATGACGTAGTTAATAAGATTAAATTGGTTCCTTTTAATTTTGCTTTTTTTAATGTTTGTGAATGACGTGAATTGAAACAAGTTTGTATTTTTAAAACTAAAAGATGCATATTTCGTCCAAATTGTATGACTAATACGCTAGCACAACTCAATTTCATCCTCCATTTCCTTAAATAGTTTAGTAATTTTCGTGGTATTTAACACAAATTATCAAATATAATATAATTCTCTTTTTCCTGTTAAAATCATCAAAATAAGAATATTTAAATAATATATTTAAATAATATTTAAAGAATATTTACTATTTAAATATTCTTATTTTGATGATTTTAACAGGAAAAAGAGAAACATGGTTACAAAAATCCTAGTCGCATAGGTGATCGCCGAAATTCTGAGAAAATTTAAATTCAAAAAGATTACATAACTTTATAATTACCTATATTAATATTTATATAAGTTAATCTATGCTAAATGCTAAAAACCCAATGGTTTTACTTTTGAATGATCAACAATTAATTGCTATTAGCGTAACATATATAGTGCATGTTTAATTAATATTTAGTTTTAATTTGAGTTCAAACTTTCTTTACTATTGTTTAATATTACTCATAAGTTGCCGTCTAACGATGTTTCTTGTTTAAGTGTCAGAGCTGGATCCTCGCGATGCAGGCTGTGTCTAGTGCGAGGATCCTGGATCAATTTGTTCTAGGTATTTCAGATAACAATAAACCATTTTTAACTTTTTTTTCAATTTCATTTTCATGTTTCATGTCAATAATTTGAAGCTCAAATTAGCAATTATTTTTTTCTTTATCTATATTTGGTACGTACTAATATAAGAATGCGTTTTCGCTTGTTTTAAAATTGTTAAATCAGACCGAAATTGTACCTGTCCGTCATGACCACACCCCTAACTTTTATTTTTGCCAAACCCATTGGGGCAAAGGTTAATTGGAACAAATTGCTCTGCAAAAGAACTTTGTAACTCCGCCTTATTTATGTTTATTACTATTAACTGTTTATTATAAATATTTTAGTCCTTGTTGTGTAGCCTTTATTTGCGATTTCATCCGCGTGGAATTAAAAAATATAGCATAATATGTTACTCGGGGATAACGTTAAAAAAAATCCTTAAAAAATTTAACGGGTTAAGGATTTTTGAAATCGAGCGAGTATTTCTTGAGTTATTTCAATACATATAAATTACAAAGAAACAAAAATACAGAGTTTCTCTCTTTATAATATTAGTATAGATTAGGAATTAATCCTTGATGAATATTAACTGTTACTTAACTAAAACAAAAAAATGCTTGCTGACTTCTTCCCCGAACACATTCCGAGGAGGAATACGTAGGTACAAATCTGCACACAACTTTACCCTTTGTAAGATAAAAATGTAAGCTTTAAAAAGCTCCCAAACCTTGTGGAACAATTCCATTTTTCCTTATTAATATTTCAAATGCGAAAATTATCACGTAACTCCCGGATGGCTGAACGAATGTTAAGTACAGAGGCCAAGGTTCAAATACTGAAAGTTTTACTTACGTCTGTAATACATAGCCTACATTTTTCTTACTCCATACGAATAAAATCCCGGGCTAATAAAGTTTTGAATAAACAAAATGATGTGTTAGATTAACTCCTAGAATCATAACAGTGAGCTTTGTAAGTATTTAGTTTTTTTGTAAACGCATTTTCCTGATAAGATTCTTAGAAACTGATCCCGGGAAAAATAATTTTACAACATATAATGAATCATCGATGTTTTGCACAGTTTCTTAAATGTTATACATTAAAGATGCAAATGACATTGTGAAATTTTTGAACATCAGAATAAATTAATTTAAAATTCCTATATATCGATAGATCCTCCTAAGTGTTAACATGGGCTTAGACTGACGAAATAACTGTTCTAAAGCGAATCAAGGGATGTTGACAGTGTAAAAACTACATTATAGGTCTTGTGTATTTGAAAAAATAACTGAAAATAATGATTTTTAGTCTGTAGTATTGCGCTTTTGCGTGTTACCACAGTAGCTGGCTAGTAGTACGAATAGTGGGCGCGTGCTCCGCGCGTAAACATAAACTTTTAATAAACTTCGAGTAAATACAGAGTATGACGATATCCACTTGTAACCGTTTTGTATAAATATTTATATAGAGTAAGGTTAAGGGATAACCTAATTTAATATATTAATGTATTTAGTTTTACTCGACGTGAGTATTCTATGAAGTATCTTACCGTCGTTTTATAAACGAGCTAAAGTAAATTCTTGAGCTAAAGTAATGATTTAACAGTTTGATTGACTAAGGTAATAATTTAATTTTTCTTTTCTTCTACAACATTTTATATTATTAAGCAATTAAAATGTATGTGACAGAGTCGAGATTTTTTTTAATCCACGAAAATTATAGAGTACTTTCAATGTCTGCCTTTCAAAGTTATAAAAACAAATGTTTATGTAATAATGAAAACTAAATGGCACTTATTGCATTCAAAGGATAAAGGTGTGCAAATCCTTGAACAAATCTATATTAATATCGTAAACACGAGTCACATTTCCTCATTACCAAAGATAGTTACGTGTTCTAGATAAAAAGTAAATTTAAAAAATAAGTATATGCTTAAATTAATTAATAACAGTACTATATTGGCTTGGTGTTAATTTTCAATTGAGTAATTGACTGAAGTGTGAGCTTCATGATATCATTGCTAATACTCTAATTTTCATAATTATCAAAATTAGTGCAGTTTGCACGTGCCAGTACTGTGGCAGTACTGCTCGTACCTCGAACTATATGTGTTCATATGACCGTTACGGTGTTCATAATTTTAATAAAGTAGAGTAAAAAAAATTTTTAGTAACCCTAATAAAAACTGCGGAGGGCTGTGTTACCCGGGCACTGAACCAGCAATTAACATTTGATGACAGCCACCTGAAATCAATCCCCTTTCCTGATGGGAGGAGAAAAAATGTTCCTACTACGTCCCCAACAAGATTGTATAAAGCTGTAGGGCGGCCATTAGTGTGACGTCAAACGTGTACGAGTATCAGGATTATGTCGATAATGATGGATCGGTGCTGCTAACTAAACAGCAATTACTTACTTAAGTAATATTTCTTAAACTGTTCCAATACTGACTTGACCCTTTATTATTCAAATGACGTATAGGCTAGCCATCCATAATCATAGACAAACGTAACATTGTCTAAAGTGGGACGTTTAGTTAATAAATTGGCCTCATCTCACTGATCTCTGTAAATGGATAGTTCATTGCTTAGAAACTACAGCTTTTGGGACAAATATTTAAACTTATAGCCTGTCCATTTATAGAGGTCAGTGCCCCAACTGGTGACTTTTTATACGGCAGCAATGAGATCACGAGGTGAATGGACTGCGGACGACGCGCTCCGAGAAAATAGGTCGCTGGGACTCGACTGACATTGATTTGATTGATACAAATATGTTAGGAGACAAGATAAGTAACCATGGGAATTGTCATAACTGCTCCTACAGATTAATTGTATGAAGTATCACAGGATTGGAGGTTATAGGAGCACTTTTAATTAACACAACACTTCTAGCCCATCAGCCAATCTAAGATATGAATAGTCAAATTGTTCAGTTCATGGAAATAATGTATTAAATTGTTTAAACTAGTCACAATACAAATGAAGGAACGTTTCTATTAAAATCTTTAGCGTTTCTTCTTTCTAATTAGGGTTGCCACCTCTTCGGCTTTGATAGTACTTTGACACCAATATCCGCGGGTTTAACAGAATAACGCTAGCGCCACAAGTCATTGGACGTCTTTTTTTTGTGTCGCTTCGGGCGTCGTTTATTGAAAGCTGCCAGTACTTACACAAGATAAGGAAAACTTGAAAACCCCGATTTTTAAATGTTATCTCGGTTTATTTTTCTCCAATCTAACCTAAAATAATTTTTGATGTTTCCCTTTATTTATATAAGCTAGTTCTTTTGCTACTTGTTATAGCAGAAGTTTAATAGGCTAGTTAATTGCCCGAAAATACATAATATGACCGAGAAACAAATTTAAAGTTTAATTTATTAAGGTCTTCGCTATAACGTCGTAAAATCGCTCATTTAGTATGTTGTGATTTGGAGCCGATAGGACGGAACTCCAATAGAATAAAAAAACAATTAGAATTTACTGTTTATACAAAAATACAGTCATTATTTGAAACAATTTTCCTTAAATGTTATAAAAATACTAAGTGAAATGTTAAAGTCGCAACAAACAGAGCCGTTTAAGGATAATGATGAGCGCTGTCCATAAATATGTGCAGTGATGATTGTGTCAACGCGTGTAATCAATTCTTACTGCAATAGTTGCAGCCAGTCGGTAGACGGCGCCTATCAGTTTAACAATAATGCATGGACTTCTGTTGTGTAGAATGCCACGTGAGCGATGATTAATACTACGTTAATAGAAATTGATATGAACTCTTTTGCACTAATTGATTATTGATGGAAGACAGTTCAATCACAAACACAACATAGAGTACAGTAGAATGAAGATACTGGGTGGATCTTGCTAGGGAAATTGATAATTGATTGAAATGTCCATACTTCAATTTATTTGAACTTAAAAATACGATTTTTTTTTTCCAGTAAATTAATCCGTCCTGTGTCCATCTTTTAATAGACCTACGAAAATATGCTATTTTTACTCTGTTATTCTGTACTAATTTTATTTCGCTTACTGAGCTTTTGTATGCACTGTGACTATGCCATTTGACATGAAATATGTGCTATAAACTTTTCATTGGAGTTCGTATGATTGCGTACTCTTTAACTCAATTATCTTTATTACCGAGGTCTAATATTTTGATTATGAGAATGTTGTGCAATACATTTTACGAGTGTAATAGTATTTTAGAATCAGTTTGCGATGTGAGGTTGTCGATGTCGACGTAAGTGGCGCCCGCCGAGTCCCGCTCGCTAAATCATACAATTTGGCATCGAGCCGACCATAGAGTAAATCACTATGGACGTGGCAAAATGTGTTCCGTCTATTTTTATTTTTACTTTTTACTTTTAGATTTTATAACCTAAATTATTCTTTCTTTAGAGGTAGCGAGATACTAAGTATATTTTATGTTTTTTTAATGAATCAGAATTAAATAACATTTAGCACTTACTGCGATGTCCTTTAAGCCTCACATTAACATAATATTTTTCTTAGTTCTATATATTACTGCAACACTACATTACTATCTATGGAATCTCAAGGTACTTAGGGCCGCAATACACGAACCACAACTTGCAGTCGCGGCTAAAAATGCAACCAAACTTACGAATGCTTGAAACAGTCCATATATGGTTTTGCTAATATGACCCTAAACTAAGAGTTTAAGTTACTAAATAGTTATCTTGTTTGCCTTCATTAGACTTACAACGTGGAAGTTGAAATAACATTGTAGCGGATCTTGGACTATACAAAAACGGACTAGACAAAGAGCTGCTATTGTAATAATTTCTATCACTATTGTTCAAGGTAAAGATTACAAGCATACAAATAACTCAAACATTGACATACATAAAACGAGTACACGAAGAAGTCATTGTTCGTTCTTTTTGACAGTAGAGAAATTGAGTTCTTGACAAGTCCCGTCGATTAAAAATCAAAGTAATGGACCAAGAGTCCTAAATAATCAGGTAATTTTCGTTATCGATTTCAAGTAATACAAGTTTCTGGTACTAGTTCGGTATCTCTTACTGTATCGTAATTGATCTTAATTGATTATTACACTTAAAGTAAAATTAATATTAATTAACCAATTTAAATGAGAGGGCAAGTTTCGCCTTAAGCCTGTAACGGCTAAGATTTATTACGTTTTTCCGGTTATCAAAATAGAAAAATATATTATAGTTGATTTAAACTGCCAAAGGAAACTACTAACCTAGTATTTTGTGTCTATTTCATTTTCGCCATTTTGGCGAAGAAGGTAACTAAAGGCTGTCAAGAAAATACGAGGCTAAACAAAATAAAATTAAATATACCGTAACATCAACAATCAACATCAATTTAAATAGGGACGAAGAAAACTGCCGTTTCCTACCTATCCATTTATAGAGATCAGTGGTAAAATACATTGTAATCCCTAAAGCCTTGATCGCACCAGGACAGTATCTTAGACTAGTAGCAAGTAACAAGTATCCGAACAAAAGGATTTACTAATCTACTCTACTAAAATATTGCTGTTCAAACACGTTTAGTTACTAAATTATTTGCTACTCCTGGGCTGTAATACTATCCTGGTGCGTACAAGGCTTTACGTTCTCCTTGAAGTGGATTCTCATGGATATTTCAAAAGAACTGGATTAAGAGCTTTGACTTTTCGTGTATTTTTTGTTATCCCAATTTATGATGGGACTTATTTCTTATTTATATCAAATAGACTTAAATAAAACTGAAGTTACGTAATTATTCTTATTTCAATCAAAATAGATTTCAATTCTACATAGTAAAGACGCGTAAAGGCATTTCCTCGTTGAATCATTTCACTTTATTTTTAGAGAGAAAAAACTAACCGCCAATGATAGACTCGACCTAGAATTTTAGAAGCAGAAATCATTATTTTCTCTTCTATGATCGAGTACATGTATTTAAATATTTGAATTGTGAGTTATTGCAATTGCCGCCAATGTCACTTCTGTGCGTAAAACATTTTTGCGTTAAAAATACTGAAATTAATCTAATTTTGATAAGATACAAGAGCTGCCAAATTTAAAGTTTAAAAACATTTGTATAACGTGTATTAAATTTTTGTATATTTAGTCCATTCGTAGACGGTACACATGGCGACGGAAATCTTTGATTCTAGTCACTAGCCAACTTTACTTATAATCACAGACAATATAATAGATAATAGATGGTATAATGCAAGCCGCTTAGATATTAAATCGCAAAGCCCACCCTTGTCTACGAAAGAACTTAAATTATTGTACAAGAATCCAAACCTGACTTTTTATAAATTTTCTATCATTGATAGACGACTTTGTATATTCGTTTTTATCAATGCCATTTTCTCTGATTTCATTTACACCAATAAATGTGATGTTTTATATCTAGCTTATATTTGAATGAAATTAATTTAGGAGCTTATTTCTAAAAGTGATCAACTCCATTTGTTAAAGTAAGCTCCTAATTTGAAATTCAACTATTCGGAATTAAATAATATCTTAGGGAAATTGACAATATTACTTTTATATCAAAGAGATACACGAATATAATATTTATTCTGGATAATCGTATATTCCTGTATAATGTGGACATGTCCGGCGTTATGGTATTTAGGGCACCAGACGACTTGTAATAAACGGGATATACTATTATAGTTCACAAAGCGTACAGTAATTGTTGCGTAAATTCATATTTTACTGGACTTCATTTTGGGGATATACTATTGTAGTTCACAAAGCGTACAGTAATTGTTGCCTAAATATTTTACTTAATTTCATTTTGAAAACTTCGTCCGTTGTCTATACTAATATTTTAAAGAGAGAAACTTTGTATTTTTGTATTTTTGTTTGTATTGAAATAACTCAAGAACTACTGGACCGATTTCAGAAATTCTTTTAGCATTAGAAAGCTATATTGTCTACGAGTAATATAGGCTATATTATTTAATTCCACGCGGACGAAGTCGCGCACAACAGCTAGTAATTTATAAATTCAATATGTATTTTCAGCCACAACATCCTATAGAACACTAGTATATCAGTTTTTCTAAGGAATGTATAGTTATTAAGTATCTTTAACTATATTACTTCGATATGAACGTTTCTTTTAAACAAACATCAAGGGTATTCAGTACTGAGAAGTTATTTTGTATGTATTTATGAGTAATATTAATTTGATCGCTGAGAGTATCGGAGTGGCGCGCGCCTCTTTACATTCGACGACTTGTTGATGGCTCTGCGGACCTCACACGT
>QDHC01000893.1:830258-841795 GCA_013186455.1 Papilio dardanus tibullus | reverse complement strand
TGTTCCATCTACAGTATAATATATCTTTGATTGGACATATAACAAAAATATCTATACTTAAATAAAGTTATACCGGTTATATTTAACGGGATATCTATCACAATTAGAATTTTTAAGATTCCGATATTTCCCCGACTAATCATAAGCGCCATGGTCACGGGATGACCCTAACAGTGATGAAAAATCCTGGTTTTTAAGAATTTTATCATAATTTAAAGTAAAAACCTAAATTTTAAAACATATTTATTTTATATTTTATTTTCCAGAGCTCTCCAATATTCAAGAATCAAACTTACCATAACGAGTCTTATGGACTATTGGGGGGCAGTGAGTTTGAGAAGCTATGAACTATAATGAACTGATTTCAACAAGTCCTATTTCGGCAGACGTACGCATAGCCTACGTGACCTGCTATACTAAACAAAATCAATCAACGAGCTTATTTATTTTCCATTACACTAGATTACACTTATCTCGTTATCTGTGTTTAGAAAATACAGTGTTACATCAGAGGGTGTTAAGCGCAGATTTTTAACATCTTTTTTTTTGCTTTTTATTAAAAATTAAGACAAACTATGTAGTTTTTTTTCAAAATTAAATTGTCCTTATTAATTTTTTAAATGCAAAAATAATTACATTAAATTACACTAAATGAAGTTAAATAAATTTACCGTCCAGTATCGTTCCCGGTGCAAAGGTACCCATCAGACTCGCAGCGTTGTCGCGCTGAATGGCAATGGCCTATTTAATTAGTTATCTATTGTTGATTATTAGGTTGCTTTATAAGAAAACAACGGAAAAGCTTATCGCGTATGCAAGTTTGAGATCAAAATGTTTGTTCGCTTGTTATTCGTAATGTTGCCGAACACAATATTTTACTCTTAAACGTAGACATTAAACAATTTTATTTGTAGTTGTAAATGTCGGTGTGAATGTGAATTAATTGTTACAATTTCTTTTTTTATATTGTCTTAAATTTTTTGAGTTCGTTGATCTAAACAGTGTAGCTTACAGCTTTATTCCGAAACGAGAATCAGCGTTATTACTGTTGTACTTTCTACGTTTGGTACTGATACATTCATAAAATGTATTTCAAAATACAGAACATTATTGTTCTTGGTACTTCTTATGATACGTAATTTGGTCCAATAAGACCCCTGGTCTATCTTATTTAGTTCCGAGTGTCCTCCGGTATCGTATAATCGACGATTTATTGGTCCTCGTTTATCGCAGTACTTTATTTTATTGTTATTATATCTAGTACATTTATATGAGAATATTGTCAATGTTTAATTACTAATTTATTACATTACATGTTTAGAATTTAATTTTTAATAGCCTATTTGTAGGTTATAATTATTATCTTTATTTTCCGTATATTTGTCACAGCTAATTTTGTGGTATTCCAATCAAAAATAAGCGTCATATAATTATGGTTTTTCCCAAAGATATATTGTACATAGAGGGAGCGCTCCATGGTAATTTGACGTTAAAATGCGTGCCGCGAAAGAAATTATTAAAAAAGAAAAATCTTGCCATTGCCATAAATCTACGGATTCATTAAACCGAGTTCGTGCACAAAAGCGGAGATTTTTCTTCGGCGTAAAGCCCTTTTTTTCGTGATATCGATCTAATGAAGTCATAGGGTTATGAATATAAAAATAAGTCGTAGAGTTTTATATATAAGGGTGCATCCAGATCTGTCAAAATGTATTTTTTTAAATTGTGTCAAGGACAAAACTATTCTGTTGATATAGCACAAAATATTATTTTAGAACCCGGACTTGGAAATCGAAACAATTTGCATGTAAATTTGGAACAAGTTTGTATCAATAGTAACTTATTATAAAAGCGAAAATTATTGTTAACATAATTTCGTTGACATTTTTGTAAATCTTATTTTCCAAGATACTTAATTTTAATATTTTTCGTTTTGAATACTTGAGTATTTCATCTTAATGCCCAAGACTAAGATAGGCTTCTTAATCTTCTTCTAACTTACTTAATTGCAAACATTGTGTAACGCTCTGAAAAGAGACAAGTTATAGTTGTTTAAATTATGTTTAAGCAAAATAAATCTGTTACAAAATTTATAAAGCTTATCTTTATCCTTATCCTTACATAGTATAAAATAATAACGTTTTTTTATGTTTGTCCCTATATGTGCTTGAATCTTTAAAACTACGCAACGGATTTTGATGCGGTTTTTTAATAGATAGAGTGACTCATAAGAAACGTTTTCATGTATAATACATTCACAGTATAGTAGAGTAACACTGAAAGTAACACTGTCGTAAATTAACACATTTTTAGCGCTTACATTGCAAAAGCTGCAGTATTTAGTATCAGCATTATACCGATTTGCACCCGTGCGAAGCCGGGGCGGGTCGCTAGTTGGTAATTAAAAAATGTATAAAATGAAAAGAATTATTTTTGTATAGTTGATAATGATAAATGTTTTTTTCAAACAATTTATACGTTAACTTTAATGAGGGATGAAGAAACGTACAATCGTGCACTTTAATAAATGCGAGCGCAACACAAATACATTCGCAAACATAATTCAATATTCAATTGACAATCCGAATTGGGTTTAATTGTTAAGGCTCTGTCTGAGTAGTAAGACAATACATAAATATAATGCAATTCGGGAAAAAGTATAAGTAGTCTGAGTATTAAAATATTAAAATTGGAATCGAGGAGCGGAGTTAGTAGTTGCGCGCGCGCAGTCAGCGGCTCAGTGGCTCGATAGTCGTCGCGCGGTACAGTCACGTCGACAAGTCGCTCCGTCACTAACTCTTCCGATAAATCCGAACGCATTACGATATTTATGCATCAATAATAAATTATAACTAACGATTTAGGGACAATCGAATAATTTGTAAATAGATGATCCTTTATAAAATTACTTTATTAGTAAAGGAATCAAATTACATATTATCAAACACGTGTTTATATATAGTAAGCGCGAACACGGTATCGTCCACGTTATTCACTGCGAGTGAATAAATTAGTAGCCGGCGCGTCTCGCGTGAAATTTCACTTTTTGCCGACGAGGATCGTCTCAACATGTCAACCAGAACGAGATATGGACCAAAACGGAACTATGAACCTAGTAAGTACAACTAATTATACATTTATAACACCTTCTGATTGTAATTAATTAGAAAAGTCGAGATGATATCGAAAAAATGTCGTTGAATGTTTAAAAAAAAATATAAATGTAAAAAATGTTTACTCATAAAAAACAGTTCAGGAAAATTCAGGACTGACTTCAAATTATACACAGAAATCTACATAATATTGTCTTCATTATAAAAGTAGTTCTTTTATAATATTTTGATTGAAATTAACTGTATAACTAGAAACGTTGTGTTACCGATTTGATTACCTTTTAAAAATTAGTTTTCAAACTTAACTATTTGTTTTTACTTTCTATGGTGACACAATTTTAAATGCAGCTGAATATATCATTTTAAACTCTTCGTACAATCACTACTATTCATTTTTTATTTATTTAACTGCGTAATCTTTATTTACTTAAACTTTACACAGCAACATATGTAACGGTCAAACTATAAACGATAATATTGAATTAAAAAAAATCCATAACTCAGTGAGAAATAAATCTAATAGGATACGATGAAAAAGAAGACTTATTAGTAACCTTCAGACATAAATATATTTTCTCGTAAATAATAAAATTAAAATCAGTTTATACTTTACTGTAATAATTTCTGAACGTTAAATTACTACGGGATAAAAATGGCGCCATAAAATCAACGACAACCAGTTTTCTAACTAAATGAAGATAGAATATAGCGCGTTTTTTTATTGAAAACTTTATTTATAGTCTGTGGGGCTAAAAATTACTTTAAGGTTATCAATCGTTATTTGACTTAAGGCAAAAACTACAATTAAAAATATACGATAAATCTAATCGAGAACTCTGAAGAGTAATTTCAATCTACATACTTGATTTATTTATTGTTGTTATATACTGTGTTCTAATTTTAAATTCATTCTTTTACTTATAATAACTATAGTTATCTAGTAAAAACCTAAAAGACGAAAACGTTGATAAATTTCGGGTGAATGACTCGTATTTGAGAAGTGTTAATTTCATTTTTTGTCACATCAGCAATTGTTACAAGCAACTGCTGAGTTTTGTTTAAAAATCAAAGTGTAAATTGTTCCAAATTCATAAGCGAATTTACGAAACAGATCGATTTCTAAGAAAAGCAATTAATATTTGGCGTGTTCTATAATTTCCGAGCAGCATCTTTCATTAATTGGCTTCAATTTAAAACCTTTTAGCGCGTTACGTTCAGACAGAGCTTCATATTGGGTAACCGTGCCATATAGTCTGAAAAATGTGGGTTGTATGTTTGTCTCGCTTATTACTGGCTATTTATATCAATTAAAGTGTCGTTGTTAATTTCCGCGATACTTTCTTGAGAGCTATTTCGTTTAAAATCTACAAACGCATGGCCCCAATCGAATTTGTTTAACGACTTCTCCATTGAGTTATTGCAAACATTAAGATTGTTTGAAAGCGTTTCAATTCACAGATACATATTGTCAACCACTTTCGTTGTTGATTGTATCGCAAATCGATACTTTTCATAGTGGAACTATCATCTTGGGTACTTAAGTACTATCGTGGTAACAGACAAGATGCTCGGTATAATCAATATCATTGCGTCATTGATATGGTCTAAATGGACTGTAGCAATAAAAGTAGCCCTCACCGTGAACCCGCTTCGGATCCGTGGCCCCGCTGAAGGCCGCTCCACAACACGGCTGCGTTAAAAATAGGGTTGCCACTGTTATGTACATTGCAATAACAAATGATGGAAAAGTTGAGCAGCAATTTAATGAACATTGTTCGACGACAAAACATTTTATCGCCAATTTCCCGTACGTTAAATGAATTCTAAACAAAGCAAATTGTCTGTAATTATTTTTGCGAACTACACAGCCCCCTTTACGGGTTTAATTAATGTTAATGAAATGTCGTTGGCAATCTGGCAACCCTTATTATGTTTATAATACGCCGTGAATAACGCAGATGTCTGGTTTCACTTTCGTTTCATATTTTGGCACTAAACGAACCGGAAGAATCATCTTCTTTGTCGACTTTAAGACAAAAGACTGACTGAACAATGTCTGTTGAAAACAATTGAAGTATAATTATTTCTGCTTTTACTCATCAATTATTATAAACTGCTCCTGTCCGCGATGCTCCCGATGCTGGTAGATTTCAACTTTTTGCTTTTTATAGCACATGACTTATCGAAAGTCAATGTTAGTTTCATACATTTTTGTCGATTTCATAAACGACATCGTCAATCGAATTACTTTGGGTAGCCCCCCTGATCATCACGACTCTGAGAGTGGTATATAATTTAAAACAATGTAAGTGTTAGAAGACTATTTAGTATTCCCTTTAGTATCGCGTAGCATTGTCATGATAAGAACGGTCATTGAACGTGCGATCATGATCTTGGCCCGGGCAGCCTTCGGCGCGTCTTACGACATCGCTAAGTCGACGGCAGCGCCACTCGCCGGGGAAATATTGTCTCATAGAAACTGTTGTAAAAAAAACAGAAACAAAATAATAAAGCGAAATCCTCAGAAAAACTCCAGTTAAAGTATGATATTAAAATATACAAGTAGTTTATCTAAGTGAAGTCTTCGATTTTGCTAGGAAAGAAAGAAAATATAACGATATCAAGAAATATCTATTAGTTTTATTAGTAGACTAGCTGTTGTGCGCGACTTCGTCCGCATGGAATTAAATAATACAGCCTATGTTATTCGGGGATAATGTAGCTTTATAATGGAGAAAGAATTTTTGAAATCGGCCCAGTAGTTCTTGAGTTATTTCAATACAAACAAAAATACGAAAACACAAAGTTTCATTCTTTATAATATTAGTATAGATGGGTTAATTTATATGGCAACATAATATAATTCAGGTAAGGTAGGTAGATACGGAAAACTTATTGTGCAAAATATGCACGTTTTTGAGTCACGGAAACGACAAATTTAAGAAAAGAAGTTCTTAAAAGGATTATGTGCACGGAATAAAAAATCGTTTGTTTTTGTTTTTATTTTGTTTAAAAAAATTTACTTGTAGTCTTTCGACTTACATCAGGATGGCCAGATATCGAGAGTGCGTGGAATTGAGGGTATTTGCAATAAAATAGCTATTGTAATAATTACAACGGAACTTGTAATACCAGATAATACAATTACAATTAACAGTATTAACAATTATCTAATTAGCGTCCAACGAGTACGTGGTGGCGTGCGCACTTTCTCACGATCAAAATCGAACTGACATAATTTATAAGATGGCCGCCCTTCCAGTGCTCGGAGTTCGCTATGGTCAATGATGTCTCAAAAATGGATAGGCGGCGTGTCAAGAGGCGGGTGCGCCGACATACTCAAATTATTTCGTATTGTATGATCGAAGTATAATATTATTGTACTTATAGATATAGTGAAAAGCTTAATTTGTATATGATTAGATAGGACTCGTATGTACTATCAGTGAATGGCCATTATCCTGCCCAATTGGACAGAAAATAAGGCTTTTGAATATAACTGAGGTCTGATGGTTTACGGATCCCGATCTATTATATATATTCGTTTATCAATAACTTTATTTCTTTAGAATACAATCAAGTGAGTATGTTATTACTTTATATTTGCGATAAAGACGACACAACTCATTCATGTTTAATAAAAATGTTACATCTCGTCTGGCAATTATTTTTATTTCTATGATAAAGCAAGTTTAAATTAATGAAGTTATTTCTTTTGAAATACCATTTAACATTTGTATTTTCCATCCACTTCACAAAAAGCAACCTATTTTACACTTTATAGTAACTTAATTATAAAATCAAACTAGCGACCCGCCCCGGCTTCGCACGGGTGCAAAACTGATACTAAATACACTACAGAAAAACTGTGAACATTGTATATAACAGCCATACTAACAATAATTGAACCCGTGCGAAGCAAGGGCGGGTCGCTAGTTATATATATAAACCTTCCTTATGAATCACTTTATCTATTTAAAAAAACCGCTTCAAAATCCGTTGCGTACTTTTAAAGATTCAAGCATATATAGGGACAAATATAAAAAAGCGTTATTGTTTTATACTATGTAAGGACAAGGATTATGACATAAAATTGCAATAAATTTCTTGGTTTTAGATACTAGACTTCGTAGTACCATTAGACCCAAAGAAAATCTTCATTTAACTTTTACTGTTAATTCGTAGGTTTGAAATGTTGTTTTTGTTATGAAGTGGCCTCACACTGGCCATAAATCATTCTATAAATAATGAATTCGATATAAATATAAGTGGATATTGGTAAATTATCGATCACAACTATTGGTTCACGTCTACGCACATACGAATGAGTACTTTTTTTATTTTCTTTATCGTTTTACCAGAAAAGAGTATAAATAATAAAATGCTATCAATGTGACACATTTGTAAACATGTAGAAGAAAATGATTAATATATTTAAAACAAGACTGTTTTCCATTGACTTCGAGACAAAGGTTATCACCTTAAAATCAGATGTCAATATGAATTATTAATATAAACGATTTTTATACAAAGTTTAATTGCAACATGCAAAAGACCAATGAAATGACCTTTATAGAAATTAAAGCAGTAACTACGCTAATTATTTGATTTAATATATACTTAATATAAAGAGAGAAACTTTGTATTTTTTATTTTTTGTATGTATTGAAATAACTCAAGAACTACCAGTCCGATTTCAAAAATTCTTTCACCATTAGAAAGCTACATTATCGCCGAGTAACATAGGCTATATTCTTCCAACCGGACAAAGTCGCGCACAACAGCTAGTTCTATATAATTATAACCAATATTATCTTAGTCAAACTTGGAATTAAAAGGAAAATATTATATCAAATTTATAGATTGTAAATAGATAAAGTAGGTTAAATCAATAAAACCAACCGCCGTTTGCGGTTACTATGACTTACTGGCTATTAACTAGTTACAAGATATCATATTCCTAAATATTGCTATGATACTGGAATTAACAATCAAAACTTAGGCAGCAATTGCTCTTACAGAGCTTCACTTTATACAATACCCTAATTCTTCTTTTTCCTAAGGAATGATGGCATAGTATGTGTTCCTTCATGCTTCTCTATAACCCGACATTGTTGAATTAATTCTCTTCTAATCGACATAGATAAGCAATTTTATTAAAATTGAATGAAGGCGTATGTCTTAAAAATATCATAGATATTAAAGTTCGTAGACAGGACAGGATGGAGTAGACCATCCAGCGCACCGGGTGAACGGTCTATCTGTCTGACACATTGGCCTATATACATGGTACGTTTTACAGTTTCCTCATCTGATTTCCCTGAACTTGCGGTCGCTCGGTCGATGGAAATTAGATATCGAGTAAAACAGATGCTCGTAGTTGAGTCAAAAATAAACCGTACGCTGATGGGTCGATTTACTACATGGATTTGTATGCGTAAGAACGCGTTAGAGTCTTTACCTAGAATCGAATTATTTTCTTCATCTATACTAATGTTAAAAAGGGGAAAACTTTATATTTTTGATTTTTTGTATGTATTGATAAAATCAAAACTACTAAGTCTATTTCAAAAATTCTTTCACCATTAGAAAGCTACATTATCCCAGAGTAAGATAGGTTATATTTTTTAATTCCACGCGCACGAAGTCGCGAACAACAGCTAGTTATTAAAAATTATCTTCTTCCATATTTTCTTAGACCATTTGTCTGTGATCCATTACTCAACTCTGTGTTTACCAAAGAAATACAAATTTATAATTGAAAATCTACATTAATAGGTACCAAGTACCATTTTGTTTGTTTTTTATCATATTGGTTTACTAGAAATCATAAAGATATTTCTTTGAATTATTTAATCCATCATGAAATACAAGATTTGTTGATGTTGGCAAGTTGTATTGCTTTGTAATGAAATTAACTGCTAGTGTGATGTAATAATAATGTTTATATTCACCGCTAAATATACATCATTCGAAGGACTGAATCCGTTGGGATAAAAGGCCTTCTACTAACAAACATAGTTACATCTATACTAATATTATAAAGAGAGAAACTTTGTATTTTTGTATGTATATAATATATAAATAACTCAAAAACTACTGGGCCGATTTTAAAAATTCTTTCACCGTTAGAAAGATACATTATCCCCGAGTAACAAAGGCTATATTATTTAAATCCACGCGGACGAATTCGCGCACAACAGTTAGTATTTCATAATTCAAAAATAAAGAAGCGTCTTAAGGAGAACGGAAAAAGACCGTCGAATTTAAAATGAAAGGTTTTATAGTCAGTTTTCAAAATAAGCCTAATTAGTATTTAAATTATTACCTAATCTTCATAAAACACCTTTTACTGTTCCTTTGTATACACAAAAAATATTACAATTTATCTTCTGCTCGCATCCACAATAACTATTGTTTTCCTAAGCCTACATTAGACTTGAAAGTTTTAATTTTCGTACCACATCCAGTGATGTATAAATCTATAAATAAATAGCCATATTCCAGTGAGCAAATGTACTGAACGTTTTTATGATAGTAACGCACAGACTGCTCGTTATTATTTTATAACTGGACCTTTACGGTTTAGAGCGCGCCCTGTTTATTTATACTCCCTTTTATGACAAACTTGAAATTTGATGCATAAAATTATTGTAAATGTGATAGAGAACTTTGCTATTTTACAGGACGATATCACTATTGCTTTGACCAATTTAAAAAGAAAATATAATTTTTAATCCGAAATAATTTTACTCATATGTGCTACTTTAATTCGAGCAATGCCTGGTAGTCTAGTTTAGATTATAAGAAATAAAAACATAAGATCTTAAACAGCGGATTTTTTATCATCATCATCAGATCTCTATACGTCTCCACTGAGGGCCCTCCCTACCCAAAGAGGTGACTAGGCCATTGGCAACCACGCTGGCCCAGTGCGGGTCGACTTCACACATATCTTTGAATTTCTTTGACAATATGTTTAGATTTTTTATATCAAAACTTAATATAAGTGCAAAATTATCTTCTAAAAAAAACAATAACAATCGAAATCCGTAGTGTCAAATGTTACTGTGAATTACCCGACCACTTCAACGTAACTATATACTATCTAAATCCACATATATCGTATAAAAAACCCATTTATTGCAAACATGTGTTGATATGATAATTTTATTTAAATATGCAACACGATCTTGACCCCTGTATCTATACTATTTTATATTCACTGAACCCGGTTCGATGACTTTTAGAACATTTGTCTTTCTGTCATTTATAACATTATTAATTATTTTTTGTATTACGTCGTTGAAAGATTACTTTTTATAACTTTGTATACACAATGATGATCGTCATATATTGACAGATAGGATTTGTTAGAGTATTGAGAAAAGACAAGCCAAATAACAATAATAGTTTACAAAAGAAGATATGATAAGAAGAAGCGTGGTTGATGGAGATCTATTGAGAACATGCTGTGCAAACTCTTAAAGAAAATGGCAGTTCAATGATAATAGTGCTGTAATTCGAAGATATTTTAAAGATTATTAGCATTATTAGTGAGCCCCTCGGTGGGGACGTTCAGTGTGCTGGTGATGATGATAAAGACGATATGGAACCCTATCCGCAAATGTGTGACCCTTAAATAAGACACAAAACAAATAATATGTATCAACATCGATAATTACGCTATTTATTTCTCCTAGTAACCGAACGTTTACTACAAAACTCGAAATTACGATATCATAAAATAAAATCTATAAAAAACAGATATTCTAGAAAGTAAATTAGTCTATCAAATCTTGGATACAGGTTCAACGACCTTCTGAATATTTTTAAACACGTCAATTTACTGTCACGCCATAGTTAATGACAGAGTAGATATTTATTATTGTTTTTTGTAACTACGTAATTATAGCATTCTGCTCTTATCCTCATGTGGAGTCTGTGAAGAATGCGTCTTCTGAATCGATGTAAATTACATAAATTCAGTCTTTATTCATTTACTAATCATATCATCTTTCGCTAAAGTTCTATGACTGATAGGAGATCATGGCCGGAGGCCTAATTTTAGTCCACTTTCCCTTCCAATCCTTTTCTTACAAGGAAATGATGGGAAGGGGAAGTAGATATGGCGGGAAGGAGACGTATAGTAAGAGAAATTATCCTCTTGCTGTGCGTCTCCTCCTCTGTAGATTAAGGGTAGGTAATGCATCCGCAATTGCAAATGTCTATGGCCAGCGGTCGCTTCGGTGTTTCAACGAATCCAAGTAGCCAATTTACAATTTAAAAAAATATGCTATCAGATTGGCTTAGTCTTGTGTACGAAGGGACCTTATCCTGGCAGTATATACTCGTATGTAAAGTTCTCCTTGTCGTACCTTTCACAATATTCAATAAGGTTAAAGTTTAACTTCAATTTCCTAC
>QDHC01000893.1:812995-826477 GCA_013186455.1 Papilio dardanus tibullus | reverse complement strand
GTAAATGCATCTACATTTCCGTTGCTGTAAATGTTGCGCTTGCGGTGACTGCTTAAGTTTTGTTGAGTCATTTGCCTGTATGTGAATGCAATGCTTAAAAATCGTTTAAATATTTACTCTGAGAGATCCTTTGACCCATAAATCTATTACATTTGTCTATGTGTATGTATTCCTTTTAGATTTTACAGATAAGAAACGTCATCCAGATCAGTTTCGATGTTTTGATCTATATCAACTACTCCTATGAGTTTCTGCTTTTTCTGACGCACTCTGAGAAGTAAGTAGTTCGACCCATGATGGGCTCCATTTTCGCCAACTCCACAACTAGCGCGTATTTTGCGTGACTTCACACATATCTTTGAATTTCTTCGCCGATATGTGCAGGTTGCATGTGTTTTCCTTCACCGTAAGAGGGTCGGGTAAATATGTACATATGAAAATCGAAAAACACGTTGGTACTCTTAGAAGTATTTGAATCATTCCAATAACAACATATTTAATTAACATCTAATATAAATGCTGATATTAAAATTTCCACACATGTCATTAAGCCTCGATTACGTAAACAGAATCAACTTGTCCGATATAATAAACACCGTACGTAGCTAATTTTAATTGACATACTCTAAATTGTCTCTTTACCTGAATACCTTCGCTAACTTGTACCACTTTCTAGCTATTGTTAAAAATCGAATCGCAAATCGAATCATATGCAAATCCCTTTGTAAACCGAATAAAGTGGATCTCAATATACGTATGCGGAATACAATGGGACATAACATAGGTCGTATGTACTCGTTACAGTGACGATAAACCCCATCCTACACGTACAACGCTCACACGAGCTCTGATGTTAACACGAAGGTAGATAAATTATATAGAGCAGTAGACAGTACTGCAATTGTTTTAACGCCTACAATGAGACAGAATAACTTGTCTAGACAAAGTAATGGTCAATTAGCGTTAATGTTAGTAGCTTCAACAAATGTGTAAAGGAATAAATATGTGTCAAACGCGTGACTTAGCGACAGTTCCACAGATTTTTGACCTATCGTTTAGCTATATTATTAATCAAATGTTTATCTACTCTAAAAACTCCTTGGTACTTGATTTGTGAGCGACCCTACTGGGCTTAAAGTACACTAATACATATTATACAAATTTTGACATCGACGTTTGCGAACGTATTCGTAACATCATTGACAAGAAATCGTGCTAAACACACGGTTTTAACAGCAGGCTTGGGTTCAAAGATTAGCAGTACCACACCGTCGACTGCTCTGCCTCACTGTCCTCGTATGAAACAAGAATAAGTATCAGTCATTGGTATGCGATCTTAAATCGATATTCTAAGAATCCACAAGTTGTCATTCGAAACAAGCACAGTAGTGTCATAACATGGACACAATGTGAACGCCCCGGACGATGTTTGTGTTAGCTTTTTTGTTAACAAATCAAATGAGCTCTCGGAGTTAACCTGACGAACTTTCGCCACATAAAAAAAAGTAAATGAATACATGAAAGAATAAGAGAAAGATGAACTTCTTTCAAGTGGTCTGGGGGCTACCCAAAGTACATGCGCTACAAAGCAATTGGATAGCGAACATTAAAAATGTATGTAACTGTCAATTACGTTCGATATCTCACACGTGACAAGCATATGACTTATCGAATGTCTTTGTCAGTTTCATACATTTTGAGAAAGATTGAACTTCTTTTAAGTTGTCTGGTATCTGTCTTAAAGATCTATTTAGAAAATATATTATTTTTTAGTATTGTCATTAAATATATGTTCTGCCAACCGCTGATTACAATGTCGTAATCATAGTTTAGATTTAAATCTGGATAAGCCGCGTCCAAGGGCCCGCGATATTACTCGCCTATACAAGTTTTACTCTATAATCAGATAATCAGAGTTTCTCGCTTATGGAGTGAGCTCGTCGGGACCAGAGAATGATTCTCGCTTATGCAGGTTTGACTGTACTAGTTTATGCGCATATAACGTTTACCTTCATACGCGTAGTTAACAATACACTTCAGATGAACGCCAGCGTTATTTTACCTACACGATAATGTATCTTTAAGACAAAAGCAAATCACCAATACAGCCACGAAGATATCACGTGTTATAATTTGATCCAATTTATTTGTGTCTATGGTAGTGTCTAATTTATATCTATACTAATATTATAAAGAGAGAAACTTTGTATTTTTATATTCTCGTATGTATGGAAATAACTCAAAAACTACTGGGCCGATTTCAAAAATTCTTTCACCATTAGAAAGCTACGTTATCCCCGAGTAACATGGGCTATATTATTGAATTCTACGCGGACAAAGTCGCTAGCAATACCTAGTTAGAAATAAATATAGACTGTAACAAAAAGCTTGTCTAAGAACTGTGATTTAAAATGAAATGGTGATTCCAGTTAACAACTGTTGTCTCATTTATTTTAAAAAGAATGCGAGGGATGGCGAAATCTCACTGATATTATAAATGCAAAAGTTTAGATGGAAGTTGGTTTGAAGATATCTCTAGAAAGGGGTACCAGACTTCGAAATTTGCCACAGATATAAAACATAGTCTGGAAGAATACATCTGATACTTATTTTTTTCAATTTCGAGCGAAAATTCGTGTGACAGCTAGTGTTATATAAGTTTCACTGGAGTTGGAAGTCAGTGACAGTCTTACAAAAAATATGATCCAATCTATTCACTTCTTCCTATAAAACTTTAGACCCGTCTAGCTTAGTCATAAAAGGTACTCTAAGCCGAAGTTCCTGTCTGCTAAACTGGTTAAATGACACGAGCGGCCTCAATAGATTCGTCATTATTGATAATTTTATAACTTTTCCTATCTCAATACGTAAAAACATCGGTTAATGCAGTGAATAAAACATGTAAAACAACTTTTGACGCTTCGGTTGGTTTTCTACTTGATATGTGTTACGTTCCTGGCCAAAATGTACGTAATTAATTATTTTTTAGCAATAATTCCATGAAAAGAAAAAATATCTATCTTCAATTGTGTTATTTCGTTCTTATTCCGCAGTTATTTGAGTGGAGCTTTGATATTGTTTAATTAATTACTAGTTAAATTAAGCATAGCATTTAAATAGAAAATCCATCAATCATGCCATCATAGAAACAATACTATTTGTATGTCTGTCTGCACACGTGACGGAGGCGGACCTCCATGTCCTCTAAGTAATAACCTCGTTTTTTTATTTTCAATAGATGAATGGCGCTAAATTGGCACATGATTTTAACCTTGAGTAACCTGGCTAGCATAGGTGAATGGACCACTTATAACTATAATTTTCTTATTCACTTCCTTAAAAAGCTCTGCAATATTTTAAATACACCGTGAAATCTATAATTACAAAACTGTTATCGTTAAAAAAGTAAATTCTCAAAACGTAAATGTTTGCACGTGGTAAAAAGATTAGGCTAATCACCTCTTTGGTTTTCTTTTTACACAATCTGTGACACTGGCCATCTATAAAAAGCTTTTTCTTTTCACATTCGATTAAAAAAACTTGCACGCGTGAACCTCGTCTTACATTCGGCGACGAGACGTAAACTAATTTCAATATAATCTACTCGCACTATCGAAGTTCAATAACCGTACGTGACAACTACTTACGAGTACCGACAGGATTGCTTTCACTTCCATGTCAATTAATTAGTCGTTTTTACTTGCTTTTCGATGGCCGATGTCCAAACAAACACATGTAAATAAGTTGCTGTTAGAAATTTCTATTTCGTAGTATGTTTTTAGTTAACGCTCTAGAAATCCGTATCTTTACGCACCACTATTTGTTGCCGTCATTATTGTTAATGGCATCTGTCAAAATGACGCCGTCGCGGCCACAGACTGTGTAATAAAAAGTGGTCAGACCGGTCGCCGCGCAACTAATCAGGGGTTCCCTCGCTTCCGAGTTTACGTTGCGCCGTCATATTTGTTGGTAACAACTCTATATAACATATCTCACGAGATCTTTGTATTTATGTTGATTTGACAGAGAAATATGTTTTCATATTCATTCACTTTACAATTGATGACAATTCTATAGGTGTGGACAGCCCTAATTTTCTGGCGCGTAATGAATGAATAACATCGGTGAGAAAGGTTGTGACAATTTTTTGATTGCAGTAATTTACTATTTAGATTCTAGAATATAAGTTCAAGAGTTGTCTAAGCCCTTAGAAACTCACAAAGAACTGGCTCAAGGAATTTTATATTTTTATCACAGGATGAACAAAACAATACACGCATGCTACATATAGGTAAGTGTACATTTCCAACATTCTAAAGACGGGGCATGCAGTCGACAAAGGGCAATAATTCGAGTCGGGCTACACAACCGGCGCTACCGGTCCGTACAATGGCTCCAGACAAAGCCCCGCCTGACGATGACGGATGCCACCTAGGGCTGCCAACCACTTATTTATTTATAGTAGACTAGCAAAGCAAGGAACTACCTGATTTTGCTAAAATGCCGAAGCGCTGCAATATACGTCTTCAAGAAGTAAAATAATTGCGGATTTATTAAAGAAGGATACTTCAGAAAGGCTCTTCATGTTTGAATGGTGCGCATCCGGATATAACATCAATGTCTTCAAATCAGATTAACAAGTTTAAAACTTGTCTCTGGATGTCGTATTTTGACGTCCATCAAATCAAGGGTTGACAAGTGGTCGATGATGATACTGTTCGTTTATTCTTTCGTCTACAATGTTAGGGTCTTCGTTTCTTGAATGTTAGCAACCCTAATACCACCTCGAATAGCCCCACGCCTTTAAATAGGTCGCTTACGCACTTCGTCATTTCATCTAATTCAACAAGGATCGTATCTTCTCTCATCTTCGAAGTAATTTACAATGATCGTGCGTTTTTTGTTATTGAAAAAGGAACTTTAAAAATGCATATTTGATTTTCACCAAAGCGAAGCATTTTTATGACAAATTAGAAAGGAAAAAGGCAATATTTTAAGCTAATAATTATGCCTATAAAGAACTAAAGCTATGAAAAATCTAATTTGATATGGCCGTTTATGAAGCGTAAATTCTTTCGAGTTCAAGTTCCTTTTCGAGTTCCTTTATATCGGGGTTCTGAAAGCCGAAAAAATAATCTGCCAAAACGGTTTCCGACAGTATCTTGTCTTGTACTGTTACTCAAAAAACAACATTAAAACAAAACGTCCAATTCTTATGTTTTATTCATAAACTTAAAAGGGCGTATAAATTAGTGTCAGTGCTGTTAATTCCGTATCCGATCATTACATACATACAAACGATTCCGACGTATAATTCTTTTCCGACAAAATTTATTCGATGTCTCGAAACCGCCATAATAGGAGATAAATTGTCTCGTCATTATGTACGTATGAATTGTTTTTTGCCTTGTTCATTGTTTCGGCCTGGCTCTTATATCTTGAGAAACCAATTGAGTAAAAAGTTGTGTCGCCTTAATTGTAAAGCATCACCAAATGCGTCGACGGGGCTATGCGACATGCTGACGCCATGGTACTTTGAACACAGGGCTCACAAGTGGGTAAACTTTACCGCAACTGTTTATTGTCTTACGTGCCTTTTAGGGTATCCGAGTAGAACTAGTAATAGTAGAAATAGATTCGTTGCATGTTTATCGTATTTTAAGACTTTGAATTGATTAAAAATATTTTTAATATGTTCTAAATAAGTGTATCAAAAACAACGAGACTTGTAGACTTAGAAGTTTATAGAAAAAAATGAAAATAAACTTTATTACTCGGTGGTCGTCTCGTCGACGATCGTCCTTTCCATGACGACGTCGCAAACCTAGTTTAAATCTCCCTTATCTATTGTTTAACTAAGGCCGATGGGAAGAGTTTGAGTCTAGGTCATACGTCGTTATTAGTCTAGACACGATTCGGGTCGGCACTAAGATTAGGCGCTGTTCACACACTGATATCTCCCCACTGATAACAGATACTATATGATACTGGGAAATCAGAGAGTTGTAAAGATTAACTATTAATACGATGTCATGAGATAATTTTGTACATATACTTATTCATATTATTACGTAGTAGATCTTTAATTGCTTTTTACAACTATAAGGGTTTGAATTTATTATTAATATTAATAATTTATTTGTATATTATTTAACCCACTTCCAATAGAAGGAGTTTATCAAGTCAATGAGTTTTTTCAATGTATGTCCAAGAATTACGCAGCTATTTCTAATCCGATTTACGTGATTCTTTTTTTGTTTGCTGCAAAATAGCTGTCAACAGGTCCCCTTTCACGTTAAAAAAACTATTCAGTAGTTTTTGATTAATAATAGAGAGCTACAAAAATAATATAACAATTAATTATCTTATAATGCTTTACTGATTTCATTTCGATCAATTTCTTTCTTACGGCAATTGATCTTTATACAATTTTAGAATACTATAAACTCATTTTAATTCATATAGTAACACGGGTTACATAAGAACTGAACGTATAAAAGTTTACTCAGTTGTAGCAAACTTTGCATGACATTATTTGTATTAGTTTCCCAGCTGAACCGCTCGCACGTTTCATACCTAATTTTATAGTAATACAATTCACACACATTATTATGCTAAATAGATACGTTTGATAACTTAAAGAAGTAGTAGTAGTGTAGTTCGACCCATGATGGGTACCATTTTACCGCAACTTCACGACTAACGCGTATTTTGCGTGACTTCACACATATCTTTGAATTTCTTCGCCGATATGTGCAGGTTGCATCACGATGTTTTCCTTCACTGTAAGAACGTAGAAGAAGTAAAAGACTACGTAACAATTATGAGAATAATCAATATAAAAGCTAATAAACAACATTTGATGAAAATGAATACAATTTGAAATATTCTTACTCAATATACGTTTTAAATGTACAATAACGATAACCTTCACAATAATAACCTCATAAGTCAAGTAAAACATATTTTTAGTTCACTTTCTAACAAAAAAACGTAATAACCAAAGTAAACATATCATCGTGGCGCCATGCTTCGCCCCGTCTTGAAAAGGAACAAAAACAATGTATATGGACAGGCGCGTTGCTTGGCGCCTCTCTTATCGTTGCACGTGGACTCTTTCCATGCTTTTTATTCCTAGAACACATTCCTTATTACGTTAAAAAGGGTTCGCCTGTTCAATGTCACTTTCGTTTAAGCAAGAAATAATTATTTGTTTTTCTTACTTTATGATGACTCATCTAGCAACTACACGTAGATTTATTTTATAACGTTATTTTGACCTGTCTTCTTAGACATTAATAGACATACAAGAAATGTAGTCTTTTTTAACGTTGTTGAATTATTTCCAGGATTTGAAAGTATAGGTTAGCTGTCAACTCAAAATATAAAAAAGGGCTAACTCTGGATATCCACTACGGAAACGTATATCTTATAACCGAATTGGGTCGGTTTTTATTATAATTTTGTACAGTTATTTCAGCCGTGGAAACTCAAACTTAATTTCGAGGTTATGTTAAATTGTTTTGTAATTCTTATTTTAAGGCGACATCTTGTTTTTTGTCCAAAAATTTGGTAGTAAAATACGGTAATTTATTGCCCACGTCGATTGTTTGCGTAACCCGCGTAAGTCCGTCAATCATTCCAGATTCGGACCGAATCGATTATAGTTTTTCGCCTTGTATAATTCGGCTTAAACCATATATATTTTTTTTAATTTTAATGAGATCTGTATTGAAACCTCTTTGGTCGTAATTTTCATAATGGCCAATTAATGACAGGTCTCAGGTATAAAATTGGATTTTACCAGAGAAAACTTGTATGATGATAATCTTAATTTGTTCATTTACGCATACATTGGTGGGCGGGAGATAAAATTATCAAGTTTAAAACTGAAATTATGTAACAGATGTATTATCACTTTGGTGATAGCAACCTCGGTGCGCGGCCGGCTGGCACGTTGCGAAAAGTTAACTAAAACTTTTATTTCATCTCAGTAGTTAATATTTATACCGTAATTATTTAAAAATAAAAATACTTGTGTTTACAACAAGATTAGAAATTATTAAACAAATAGTGTTAATCTTTTATCAGAATTGTAAGTCAATAATAATTAATTAATTTTACTTTTCTAACAATAAATAAAGTTATGTGTTCAAGTTGTTATTACTGTCAGATAAAATTAAAGGTAATAGAAAATTATTGTTAATTTAAATTTAAATATTTTCGTACATATTTTCCTATCATTTTTAATGTGAATAGACTTAACAAAAATCGGTTCAGAACTCGCTGCTCAACTTCCGAACATACATAAAAAAAAAACTAATTGACTTGATAACCTCCTTCTGTTGGAAGTCGGTTAAAAAATATTAAAATAGAGTAGGGGCTAGAAAAAATAGATAATTTTCAAGAGGATTGGAAGGGAATTAAATTAATTAATTTCTTAACTAATGTATATATTTTCTTTGTCCACAGGTCGATTACGATGAGATTACAACAAGGCAGAGGAAGAATAATATACTCTTTATCGATATCTAATTACAAACATAAAGTTTCGTAGTTTCCCGTCACTAGTATGTTAGTATCATAGTGTAAGTCAAGGAACTGTAGTGAAGTATGTTTACAACGGATTATCGAGTGCTAAGGAAGATGGATGTACGTTATTCAATATTCAAACTGCTTCTCTTCCTAATGCTCGTGGCGCGTTGTACAGCCAAGTATATAAATATACCAAGAGTGCATACAGAACATTTGCAAGATGAAATCCAAGATAGCATCAGGCAAACAATACATACGGGTGAGTATTTTATTTTACTGTAATATATATTTACTTTAACCATTCTAACTAAGCTTGAAAAATAATGTGCTAGGATATGTTTCACGATAATAGTCGTCTGTCGGGATTCGAACCCACGACCGCTGGTTTGGCAGTCCGTACCACAAACCATTAGGCTTCTGGGGCTTCAAATTACTGTAGCTGTAATTAATGTAGCTGTTTGTTTTATCCGCTTTTCGATTAGTCCTATCATTTTAACCCAAAATATTCTTAAAGCTGATTAAAAATGTACCACACATGGCTTATATATTTTTTTTTACATTCTAAAATCCGCTCAGCCACAAGAAGGATTGAAAGTTCTAAGAAAATTAAATAATCTGTTGGAGCGTAAACGATACAAGACGACAGTCGGTTTAAAACTTTACAAAACTAACCGAGTCGTGTTGTTTTGGAATGTCGGGAGTTTTGAGTGGACGATAATTGGATACGAGCCGTGAGTGACGTTAAGGAATCGACTTTGAAGGATAATTTTAGTCGCGACGCTCGTAGATTTAGGATGACAGGGCCTCGGCTCAATCCCTTCGTTTTATTCTTAATGGTATGCAAGTCTAAATATATTATGGATACTATAAATCAATCAATGTGTGATCTAAAATGAAGACAATCTAACAAACCCTTTTGATTGATTCTTTTTTTTTAATGTATCTAAATTTATTTTACAGTGTAAATGTTTAGTCTAATCTGTTACCAAAACTATTTTCTATTATTTTATTATAGTTAGATAGACGCAATATTAATTTCGGAATCTTAATAATTAATTGCCTTTAGTTAGATCCTTAGAGGTCAGATTATAATATAAGTTCGTCGGTTTAAAAATGTAATAATTTGTTCTTATGCCTTCTAAGTTCTAATTGTAGCAGCTAGGACTATACTACATTTATTATCATTATTTATTCTCTCTAATCGTCTATTACATAACATTTGTTTTAAAAAGCAAGTAAGATAAGTTAAAAATATCTACACAGAGATGAAAGCAAACGCACACGTAACCTAAGCACAGAGTACGTCAATAATCGTAAAACGCAAAAGTGGTTCTGATATCAACGTATTGAAGGACTCGTGCGCTTACTTTTGGATATGTTCATTGAACTTTTAACTTCCTATGAATACATTAATCTACATATTTTAACATTATTTAGAATAATCATCTTGTCATTTCCGTATTATAAGGGTGACAACGTGACATCTTCCAAATCGTTTTGCCTTGGATCTAAGAGAACAAATCTGTCTCATAAGATACCTAACCTAAAAATAAGTTCATTGGACAAAAATTAAAACATTAATCATCAGCTATACGACCTCAGGATCTCGGAGTCTAACCCAAGCCTTTGTCAACTACGCTACAAAGTCCGGAAGTAGGTAATAATATTAAATCAAGTTAATATTATCAAATGATATCTATAAAGAAACTATCTCAATAGGTCAATTCAAAGAGTAAATCAAATACAACTAGACATTTGTCAGTTTTATCGTAATTGTACATATACGTACTTTTACTCTAAGTTTTATCACCGAAAGTGTAAAGTGTAACGATCCGCTTTATCTAATGTCAATATTAGCTCTCTATCTTATCTGTGGTAAGAGGTGCTCACTAGCGCTGCGTGACGTATGACGCAACACGTCATCTGTCGGCCGATATAGGTTTTAGATTTAGTTGTTAACCCCCAAATCAAATATTCACCGTGACGCGTTATCTGTTATCAGAGATTATCCCTTATTGTGTTTGTTGTGAATCGACGTGATTGTGCTTGCTTTTTTATTTTTCCTTTAATATGTCGAAGTATACTGTTAAGATTAACTTGCATATGAATAGGGAACTGTTATTTTATGTTTATAATACACAGTCATTCTTTGGTTTGTAAACGAACCAATTAATTAATGATTCGTTACTAACCGGTAACTGGGAATTACCCATTTATTTATTTTCGATCTAATTTACCTATTTAATGTAAAACTACCATTTGTGACCACATTTATGTAATAAATTATTATATTATGAAACAGTCAGTGAACTGTTCCACTCAGACTAATATCGCTTTATTCCGAAACGAAAATCAGCGTTATTACTGTTGTAATTTTTACGTTTTTTACTTTTTGGTACATTCATAAAGTTTATTCCAAACCACAGAACATCCTTGTTCCTGGTACTTCTTACAATACATAATTTGGTCCAATGAGACCCGTGGGCTATCTCATTTAGCTCCGAGTGTCCTCCAGTATCGTATAATCGACGACTTATTGATCCTCGTTTCCCGCAGTCCTTTATACATTTTTTTTGGTATAAGGGGATTGGTCACTTACTATAAAAGTTTAGTTCTAAATCTAACCTCAGAGACTGTCCAAGCTGTTGCTTGCTTCGTGTAGATTTACCGCTCTCAGAGTGCTCTGCAATTAATCATGTAACAATTAGCCCGCATTCACACTAGCGCTCTTTAAACGCGCACTAAAAAAGCATTGAGATGAAACAAATATATTTCCATGTACCTTCACACGTGACGCTTTTAAATCGAGGCATTTTTTTAACATGGAGCATTGAATTTTATCTACTTGAACGAAATAAAAGTCATTTAAAGCTTTTTAACGACGAAAAAAGCGCCGACGGCGACGTTAAAAAGACGTTCGTGTGAATGCAGACTTATGCTATTAAAACATTAGCTGTCACACCATACTTTAATTCCACGTTTACTTACGCGTAAAAGATGATGTAATAACGTTATCGCACGTAAGTCCCTGTAACCTTGTCCGGCAAGGAAACGCGCTATCAATTCAACATTTTACTATCTCTGTCTACTCCGAAATGGAAAGTAGCAGACTAATTAAAGGTTAAAAAGGACGTACCAAACGTTTTTAATTTGAAAATAAAAATGACATTTTATTAGCAAAGATATTTAAAGCTGGCTTTAGACGTTCAGTTTTTTTAAATATACAGTTAAAACTGACAGACACACGTCAATTTGAACTACACCGCCCAACTGTATAGTTCTCAGTTTAGCCTGCACACGTCAGTTTTAACTGCGCAGTCGAACTGTGCAGTTAAAACTGAGCGTCTGCCGGCTTCATATACATACAATGTAATAAATAACAGTTATTTAAGTAAAAACATTTCATAAAATGCACAGCCATTTATATTTTAAAATTTCCATGTGTGAAAATTATAACCTCGTTTATCTGTCTGCAAATTCAATTAGTGCATTACATTTTTTAAAAAAGAAATGACGCTTAGATTCGATCCCGGTTAATAGAAGTTAAACAATTTAACCTTTGCAATTGAATAGTGAAGTGAGTGTTACACTTCTTTTTAGTTAAAGGACGTAGGAAACAATTGAATTAAATAAGGTTATGATGACAATCGATCTCGAACTATTAAGCCGGCTACAAACGCTGACGTTTTTTAATTGTACGGTTTTAACTGTGGAGTTAAAAGTGACGTACACACGTCAATTTGATCTGCGCAGTCGAACTGTACACTTAAAACTGTGCAGTTGAAACTGAGCGTCTATAGCCGTCTTTATTGTTTGTCTATGTTCTTTTACATTAAACTTATTTTGCAAAAGATATCGAAAACCTCGATATAGGTATTGTTAGGGAATTTCCTGTTATTTCCTTTTAAAATAATCCTCAGGTCGATCTTGGATCACGTGCGTCTAGTTTATTGGATACCTTTGTAGGTATATTCCGGATTTATCTTGTATTCTTTCCGCAATTATCTTTTTTCTAACAAATGTTAAAGCATGGTTAATTTAAGATCGTAACTCTTTGTTATCCGCATTATAAAACTTGTAAAAAAATGAAGTTAGATTATACGCAGTGTTATCTGTAATGAAGGTCGTTCACACTTTTTATTGCTAATAGAAAAAACGTTTCAACACCTGGTAGAGACAAGGTGCTTGGATGTATTGAAAAAAATATAATACACGCGTTTAGTCCTGTTTCCACTAGCCGTATCATTGCGACGATGTTGTAGAGCAGTCACTCCAGTGGAAATAGGTCGTATGACATAAAATTTGCCGCCAAGTGAAAATTTTATCTAAATTTCAATTTATAATACAGATTGGTTTATCGTCTACCATAATAAAAGCACATACAAAAGCTTGTTTTCTCAGCTGCTCACTTACCTCATAGATTCGATCTCTATTTTTATAACTATCAAAGGTTCTTTAATTATAGAAAAAACAACTCTTTTATTATTTTGTTTTGAAATCTGATTGTGGTTTAAGTGGTCGTTCGGATAAACGTCCTCCCACGCGCTAGGTTCTCTCGGGGCTCGTTAGAGGGCGCCACACGTAATGGAGAGTAATCACCGTCGAGCCCCTGTACACTCGAGTAAATCTTCAAACCACCCACACTGTGCCGCTATTCTTTACGTATAACTAGCTGTTGCTCGCGACTTCGTCCGCGTGGAATTAAAAAATATAGCCTATGTGACTCGGGAATACTGTGGCTTTCTTTGAGTGAAAGAATTTTTGAAATCGGCCTAGTAGTTCTTGAGTTATTTCAATACATACCAAAATACAAAAGTTCAAAAATACAAAGTTTCTCTCTTTATAATATTAACTAGCTGTTGTGCGCGACTTTGTCCGCGTGGAATTAAATCATATAGCCTATGTTACTCGGGGATAATGTAGCTTTCTAATGGTGAAAGAATTTTT
>QDHC01000893.1:780448-799811 GCA_013186455.1 Papilio dardanus tibullus | reverse complement strand
CGTGCGTGCATTCCCGCTAAATTATCTGTATGTGGGACACGTCCTATCGGGCGTTCCAGCAACATCCTTTAACCCTCCACCCAACCATATCCAGCCTTGAAAATATTTCTTTAATTCTGACTAAGTTGATATAAACATCTATAGGATGTCATCATGTTGATCTTTTTGACTTTGATCAGATCAAACATTTACACAAAGGCAAACGCCTTCCAGTAAGTCCAATCAATGTTCACTATCCTCTACCACGCCAGCAGTTTGCTATTTGCTTTCACCATCGAAGAACTATATGCTGCCACAAAAAGTTGGGTCGAGCTAGAGTCCTATAGGAAGGTCATTTTAAATCTTGTAATGTAATGTTATGTAATAAAATGTATT
This sequence comes from Papilio dardanus tibullus, assembly GCA_013186455.1. Lineage (NCBI taxonomy): Eukaryota > Metazoa > Arthropoda > Insecta > Lepidoptera > Papilionidae > Papilio > Papilio dardanus. Next base: position 799,436 of record QDHC01000893.1, on the reverse strand, counting down.
CCAAAATACAGAACATCCTTGTTCCTGGTATTTCTTGTAATACATAATTAGGTCCAATGAAACCCCTAGTCTATTTTATTCAGTTCCGAGTGTCTCCAGTATCGTCTAATCGAAGACTTATTGGACCTCGTTTATCGCAGTACTTTATTTTTTTTTCGGATTAAGAATATAGTTCATCTAGTATTTGTTTTTTTTCCCCAGGCCGTCGGTAACTTTCATAACTCCGGCGATGGTGATAGAGAGGCACACGGCGAGCGGGCGCACGCGGGAGAGGCCGCACGCCGCCGCCACATCCTGCCACTACACGGGCGCCATACGCGGACAACCCGCGTCGAGTGTCGCACTCTCCGCGTGTGATGGCCTGGTCAGTACACTCACAACACACAAGTCGGAAACAACGTACATTTAGTTACAAAGGTCATAGACATAATCTTCCAATCCTAATCCCACTTAATTTGGTGGTGGTACACCAGATTGTTCTATCATTAATCAATCCCGTCACGCCATCTTGATCTTGTCACTTTTCACGCCTAGCAGTACTCCAATCTATATACTTCTCTACATTCATAGAATATCTACAAAAACAACTCAAACTTTAAGGTGGCTTGTAAACAAAATTCAAACGTATTTGAAAGCAATTAAAATGTTACTAAAGGATGTACAAGATACCCGCACTGACCTAGCACCTGCGTAGACATGCGGTTACAGGCAACCACAAGCCGCCATACAATTTGTATCTTATTATATTTTATACATAGTTATAGCTTTCATTCACAAATAGTGCACAATCTAACACGATGGGAACTAACAACGATAACAACGTTACACTTACCGTGCCAGATAAGTTAAAAGAACCCAGATTTGATAATAGCTAGTATAAGCAATATCATTTTAGTCCGTTATTGTGTTTCAAATATAACTTTTTTTTTAATTTATTTGAACAAATTAACAGTAGAACAAAATATATATAAAAGAAACAGTAATTATACAGTAATAACTAAATCCATCATCAACCATGTTTGTCACAAAATTCTTAATTTTAGTACAATTTAACTTATCGTTCAACTTTTAATAAGAGACCAAAGAAGTAAATGTTCATTCAAACAAAAAAATTCTGTCTCTATTTTAAGAATTTTAGAATTAATAGCCGTTGCTATCAATTAAAATTAACATTTAAATTGTTGGAAGATATGGAAATATTCATTCATGTATTCGTATTACCATACTAATGAAAAATTGTAATAACCGCAGTAGTAAAAAATTAAGTATATCTAAGAACCGTCAGATTTTATTGTTGGTTATACTATACGCCATAAATTAAAAAACACATGAATCTGTAAACGAACAAGGTCGTATCTATTTATATCAAAACTAGCCGTTGTGCGCGACTTCGTCCGCGTGGAATTAAATAACATAGCCTATGTTACTCGGGGGTAATGTAGCTTTCTAATGGTGAAAGATTTTTGAAATCGGCCCTTTAGTTCTTGAGTTATTTGAATACATACAAAAATACAAAGTTTCTCTCTTTATAATATTAGTATAGATATACTCGTAGATATAGATTAATGGTACATTGTAGCTAAGTCTATGCAAATTATACTCGTAGTTACCAAGGAATATTAAAATGTTTATTTTCTATTAAAAGAATCTTGTATTTATATTTTAGTTCCACGAAATTATTTTGCATTTAAAATTAGCTAATTAATTGTACAGACGAAAAATTAAATGAAATTATCTAATAAAAAACGCGCATCAATTTCACGTCTCCGGCTTAACGTTGTTCACACGAACGTAACGCGACGTTTACGCACGTCGTGTGAATGTGCTCTAAAGTTTTTTGATTGGATAACGCAAGAGTACATTGTTCTCGAAACAAAATAAATGACAAAACCGTAAACAAATGTGTTTGCAGTTTGACCGTTTTATTCTCTTGACGACGTCCGGATGAACTCACTGAACGTTTCTCCTTGATTTTATTTGAAATGAAAAGTCTAAATCGAAAATTGTTTGTTTTAAAAATCTTTTGTTTTTTATATCTTGGCCCGTTTTCACGTTGATAGTCATGTTGATGTTTCGATCTTCTCATTTGTTTTGTAAATTCTATTTTTAAAAATTAAGTTTACAAAAAATCATGAATTCGTTTTAGTTCAAGACAATTAAACAAAATAACATAGCTTATTTAGCTTATAGTTTTAATTTAATATTGTTAGACAGTAACATCATTGTAAAATAGACTCTATCGAAACGTAAACTAAGTTCTAATTAACATGACAAGGTATTATGGCAAGAAATTCATTTAAAGATGTTCTTTTTCGACTTTATAAAAGGCGAGTTGTCTGGCGTATTTGAGTTATGAATGGCCAATGATTTTCAATCAATTTAAAAGCATTAATACATTCGAAACTATAAACATATACGAGGAAAAAACGTGTTTGCTTTATCGTACGATAGATTGGTTTTTATTATGATTCATTCTCGTCATAAGTTTTTTTTACACATATTATAGTATACCATTCTAATGGATACACTTATCTGAATAGATTATATAAAATAATTGGTGCTTTAAGACTATTTAATCTATCGGGGCATATAGAAATAATAATAAACATAGTATTTTTAACCAACTTCCAAAAGACGAAAGGTATCAATTGGACTCGTTTATTTATTTTTTGTAGTTAACCAAACACCGTGGAATAGTTGCAATAATGCACGCAGCTGTTCAACCCTGGGATATATTAGAACTGATACAATTAAAAGGGGGCGATGTTTACAACATAATGTGTACCAAACTTTATATTTAGATTCGCCAAACAATCCTACTAACCTTTAATGTGTATAAAAAACAATATAACATAAACAAGGTTCTCTGATTCATTTAAAAGAAGAATAGATCCATTTGAGTTTATATTGACTTGTATATGAGGTCGATTAATTCGCTACAAAGATAAAAGGATCGAGTCAAGGTCGTAAGGTGACGGTCGACAGTATTAGTATTTAAATAGAAACAAACGACTATTAGAGATCTAAAAGAACTAATAAATAGACAAAATCTTAACAGTGGTAGAGCCCGCTTCAACATCTTCGCACCAATTGTCCGGCTAGCCCGGTGACATACCACGACCACACAGAAGACAGGCGTCAAGTAGAAGGAATTCCGTGTTTCGTCACAAGAGTGTGGTGCCGGAGGCCTAATTTTAATCCGATTTTCCTTCCTATCTATTTCCTATAAAGAAATGATAGCAAGGGGAAGTGAATTTTCCTGGGGAGGGGACGCATAGTAAGAGAAATAATCCTCTTGCTGTGCGTCTAGGTGGCCCGCTTGCTCGTTTGCCACTTTATAATATAAAAAAGAAAAAAAAACGAGCTTGTTATCCAAAAAGCTTATTATAAATCAAGTAGTAATTTACTGTTATTACACTTTTTGTATCACAACATCTTTGTACCACGAAGAGCGGGGATATTTAGCAATAGTAAACCCGTATTTTGCAAGTGTTTTTTCATAACACGGTAGTAAAATCTTTTGAGTAAAGATAATAATAGAAAATTGTTATAAATAGCGGACGACTGCTAATCGTGTAGGAGCCACTTGACCGACCGCCGTTGTAAGTGACCAGTCAAGTGCGAGCGCTCTTATCAAACTTTTAATCGATCGCAAATATTAAATATTTACTATAGTCGACTTCATGTCTAGTGCCGTTATAATATTTATTTGTTATTTAGGTGCCCTTTATAGAATTTTTTGGGAGTGTAGATGTCTTAGCCTTGTCAGTACATCAAATATTTAAAATCAAGTTACGACAATAAAAATATCAATAGGTCCTTTCAATGTCTATTAGGTGTTTAGGTTACAGAAAAATTTATAACAATCAAACTTTTGTTTTTCGCTTTTCGAATTTCATATGTACATATTTACCCGACGCTCTTACGGTGAAGGAAATCATCGTGATGCAACCTGCACATATCGGTGAAGAAATTCAAAGATATGTGTGAAGTCGACCAACCCGCACTTGGCCAGCGTGGTTGACTATGGCCTAGGCACCCCTTAGGGGGTAGGCTCCGTGCCCCTCGGTGGGGACGTGTAGTGAGCTGGTGATGAAACTTTTGAATGCTATATTGTAAAACGTATTAGCCTAAAGCATTTTCTGTGTAATAAAGTAACTTTCACGTTATAAAACTAAACTATTATATTCGTAGAAACGATACAATCTACATGTGATATCTCGCGACATTAACGATCAAGAATAACATTCAACAACTTGTAGATTAGTTAGCTGGCACTTAATAAAGCGGTCTAAATGAAACGATTTACGTTAAATTCTCAGCTAAATTATGTAGATTTCACTATCATACAATTTATCTTAGTAGCGAGCAGTAATAGAAACAGATTTGTCGATGGAGTCGTAAAACCGGTTGTAGATGCGTAATATTAAACTGAATGTAATATATGTTTATCGTCAATTTTGATATGTCTTAATAATGATTGGAATACTGGAGACAATGCAATTTTTGTTTTTTTCAAAATCAAGCCTTTAAAAGTTTGCTTACTCTATTAAAGTCGTTGCACAATTCATTATTGAAGAATAGCATGTCTTCCTTGTTTGATTTTGGAATGGCATAATTTTATATTTGTATATGAAGTACTAATAGCGTTTGTGCATTCGACAGGCGGGCCTTTTAAGGACTGAGCACGGAGAGTACTGGATCGAGCCATCCAATCAAGTTCCCACCGATAGTTCCGCGGGGCGACCACACGTCATATTCAAGCGGTCGGCCGTAGACAAAGTCAAAGCATATCATCGAGCGAAGAGAGAAGTTGATAGCAGAACTAATACAAATCTACCACAACATAGAGTCAATCACAAAGTAACTAACACGAATGCCAGAAAATACTCAAACAAAAACCGCAGCAACAAAGAGGCTATGGATAGGCGGAGAAGAGAATATTTAGAAGCGAGACGAAAACGATTGGAAGCTATTAGACTTAATCCTACCGAATTTAGGAGACACCAGGCGAGATTAAGAATGGAACAACGACGGCTACAAACAAATTCAAGAAGTAAATCCGTCGAAAATAGTAACTCGTACGAATTATCTCATAGCAAAAGTCAAAGTCGAGAAAAGATATCGGACGGACTGAGATTACGACGTATCAGAAATAGACGAAGACGAAAGAGATCGAAAAATTGCGCAACAAAACAACCACCGTATCAATGGAAGACGAAATACTTGCAGCGGCAAAATGACACAAGTACACACCAAAATATTAAGGTAAGCTTCAAAAACTTTATAATACGTACACCAAGATTTAAGTCTCACTGATAGTGTCAGATACAGGACCGACCCTACTTAGTATAAGGAGAGTTTGTGGTTGCATTATAGCGGATACACTAAGCGTGTAATAAATAGCGCTATCCCACGATTTCTAGTTGCGAAATGCTGCAATCACGTGTGTATCGTCGGCGATTTAATGGCAAGAATAAGGCAAGTCTAGTTCTGGACGAGAAATGCGGCAGGGTCTAAAGTGTTTCTCACATCTTTATTACAAACGCTTTTAAACATTGCCTCAACATCTAATAGTCCAACTCTACAAGATTGTAACTATTAGAAGATATATATCCCAAAACAAAACTATAGTATGTAATGTTGCCGTGTACAGGACGATTCAGATTATGTAGGGTTCTAAAAATTGACCAGCAAGACCTATGAATAGACTCCTACTATATCCAGATATCCAGCAATGTATCGATATATGAAATAAACAACATTTATAACAATATAAAGTATGATTTTAGAACAGTCGCAGTAAAGAGCATTGGAAGCACGGCAGTAGAGACGGCAGTCGTCGCTCCACGCGTTCTGTCAGTCGACCGCAACACGTCGAAGTGTTGTTGGTCGCTGATAGGTCTATGACAGACTTCCACGATCGAGGAAACTTGGAGACGTATCTACTAACGATTATGAATATGGTAAATATTGTTTTGTTAAGTATTCGATAAGACATAAATTAACCTATCGTTGGATAGATGTGTTTGGAAGAGTTTATTACTTTTGCTCCATTTAGAAATATGTTTTAACACAAAAAGTATTTTCTGTTCTGTCACTAGAAGAAAGCATAATAAACAGACTGAGACAAAGTAACAGTTCGATTAATATTTTTGAAACTTTCCGTTTCACATACAGAGTATTTAGAAAAAACATTTTGTAGATCAATTTTGAATGTTTACATCCCCTGATAAAATATCATCAGATCAACATTAGCTCCACCCAGAAAGATAAGAAGGTAGTGATACAAATGCAGGTACATCATTATTTGCATAAATAATTCTTAAAGCAAATGTCTCATGTAAATCTGTTTTTTACAAGTTTCTTAATGTCTATTAAGTACAAAATCACGTACTAAGTGTACCATATTATTTAAATTAAGTATAAAATAAAATACCTTTTCATGTTAACATTAAGTACACTAAATCAGTTAAATACTCAGTGGGTCTACACAAAGTAAAATCGCTACGAAGCGATTCTATAGCGAACGTCAAAAATGTATAAAACTGACCACTGACGTTCGATATCTCACACGTGACAAGCACATGACTTACCGAATGTCAGCTTCATACGTTTTTGTCGATTCCGTTAGTGATATCGCCGATCGAAAAGTACTTCGGGTGGCCCCGCAGTTTTCCAATAGAAGAAAAATAATTCTGTATTCACTTTAAATATTTGAATAAGTTATTACAGAAGGTTGGTGACTTTAAGACGTAGAAATCATGTTAAAACAGAAGCGGTATAATGCCATTACTGACATTCACCAAATATTTATTCCCCCCTAGGTTTCTTCATTGTACATGGACCCATCAATCGGGAACTACATAAAGGTTGCCGTTGTCAAAATAATACTGGTCGAAGAGATGCAATCGGCGCCAGAACTAAAAGTGTCGACCAACGCTGATTCAACGCTGGAGTCGTTCTGCTGGTGGCAACAACAACTGAACCCTGACAATGATGAGAACCCTCACCACCACGACGTCGCTATCCTTGTCACCAGGAAAGACATCTGCAGCCAACATGACTCCCCTTGTAGGTAGGAATATCAATCTTATGTCTATAATTATAAGACTAGCTGTTGTTCACGACTTCGTCCGCGCGGAATTAAAAAATATATCCTATGTTACTCGGGGATAGTGTAGCTTTATAACGCTGAAAGAATTTTTAAAATCGGCCCAGTAGTTCTTGAGTTATTTCAATACATACAAAAATACGAAGTTTCTCTCTTTATAATTTTAGTATAGATTAGATATTACTGCCATACTCAGAGGCTTTAGTTATTCACTAAGGGAGTGTCTTAGTGTACATTTCTAATAGTAAATATATAAGAGAATTCAACACCGAGGGCGGGTGCTGCATTTAGAGGACCACGGTGTACCATCCGGATTGAATTTGGTGGAAGAAATAATTGTATTATACATTTTTAATATTAGTACATTATTAAGTAAAAATTGATAGGAAATATAAATAGCATTAAAAACTAAAAAGTGCGTTGTTTGTTTATTTTATTTTAATAATTAAAAACTTAATTCGATAGAGATAGTTGTTAGAGTTAACGCTATAAGAATTTACATTTACAAGTAATTGCGAAGTGCTTTTAATAGTAAGGTCATATTTAATGGAACGTACGTAATTGCGTTATATAAATTCGATAGGCACATCTGTTGTGGAAATCAATATCACAAGGTCAATGGCAGGGGCGTCTGTTAGCGAATTAAATAGCCCGGTGAGTAACCGTGCGCTTCAATTGGAACACTTTCAGACTTGGCCCAATTCACCTGCCATAATACTGCGTCTATCGTCACTAGGGTTTGCAATCCCGCGGTATATATCTAAATATCTAAGCGGCTAACACAATCTCATGTGTTGGCGATACATGCGTGTGTAATCAGGGGGTTACCCAGAGTACATTCGATAGCGAACTTAAAATTGTATGAAACTGACACGACTTCTCAAATGTCATTGACAGTTTCATACATTTTCGTCGATTCCATCGGCGATATCGCCAATCGAAATATACTTTGGGTAGCCTTCTGTATTGTATTATAATTCCAGATTTTTGTAGCATTGTGTACGAAGGGCTTTTCTGTTTAATATTATGGAAATAGAAAAGCATTCGTAATTTAGTCCTATTATAGATAAAAGGTTTAGCAGACCTTTGTTTATTTGTTTCTCTTTCTCTAAAATTACATCAGTCAACATTCTTTGACGATTTCTAAAAGCTTTCATATAGTGAAAACTTGTATGTAAGTGTGTACTTTCACAAATATAAAGAACTAGCTAATATTCGCGACTTCGTCCGCATGGAATTAAATAATATAGCCTATATTACTCGGGGATAATGTAGCTTTCTAATGGTGAAAGATTTTTTTAAATCGACCCAGTAGTTCTTGAGTTATTTCAATACATACAAAAATACAAGGTTTTCCTCTTTATAATAATAGTAAAGAAAAGCATAAATGGAATATACAATTTACTGGTATCAGATTTGTATAATTATTACAACAAACACTAAGTGCAGATTTTTCATACTAAAACTGCACTAAGTTATAGATTTATCGAATGAATCGATCTTAAATAACGAATAAAACGATGTCAATAACCTAAAAACTCTAACGTTTTTGTTTACTTAAATCAATGTAACACATATGTGACAAAATGATACCGTAAAAGATAATTTCTTGAATTCGGTCAGCAGCACACCATCCGACGATTTCATAACATATTGGAATCTTAGATAAGAGTTCTTAAATAACAAAAGCATGTCTACACGAAATATAGTACAAAAATCGATTAGATTAAACAAGCACTCGAAACGTCTTGTCATACAAGTTCTCGATATCTCTACCGATAGTATACAACAAATCAGTACACAACTGTGGGTTTCCATTGCAGATAACGAGTATAAGATACAGTTCTAATCCCTCTTATTTTCTATCAAAACAGAGACAAAAATAACGTTTACAAGTGTGCATTGAACAGCAGTGGAATATAACACCAAATGTGGCCGCGAAATAAAATTACATGCAAAAAAATTAATGTTCAACAAGGCTGTCATTAAGATTTAAATCTCGTTATCGTACTCAATAGTTAAAGCATGAATAAAATAATTACGTCATTGTCAAAATAAAGGAGATGCGGACGGATACCGGTCGGATTATTATTATCAGTTTTTGCGAAGGTTTTGCGAAGCGCTAACGGTACGGCGCGAGTGAGCCGCGACGTCGCTTCAAAAGCACCGACATTAAGGCCAAGGATGTTGGGTGTGTACAAATTGGGTATTCATTACTCCAACAAAAGCCTATAACTGAACGTTACATAAACGTGAACAAGCCGCTGTCTGTTGCCAAACAAAGATCGATTCTTACCCAACCCCATCATGCCTATACTCGTATGCGTCCGAAATTTTATAATTAACAAAACACTCTTGAAATAAAAATATCAATTAGAGGCAATATAAATTTACATTTCTTCGGAGATATTTTAAACAAAAAACCAGTCTTTATCCTTTAAAGTCGATAAAAGGAAGCGCTGGCGATGTTGACAGTTAAGATTGTTTGTTTTTTATATCGCCGATTAAATTGTCGATATGTTTACTTTTGAATTAAGGCGAATGTCCATTAATTCTCATACTGGGCACGTATATCCACCAAAAAAGCGTATAATGAATGCAATAAGGAAGGCCGATGGGTGCAGTAAACGGTACAAACGAGTAGCCGAATGTTCTGGGAAGTCAGCAATCAAAATACAATGAGCCTGTAACGGTGCCGGGGTGGCCGTGCTTGCATTGATACATTATGCATTGAAAACTGTGAAACTTTAACTCATTGCTACCTACTTACCCACATATCTGTAAGACAGTTTCATGTCACTTCTGACACAAATTCCATGCCACTAAACTGAAGGCATCTTAGCATTAAAGCTGTGCGTAGACATTATAGTCAAAGCAATGGAGTGTCTTAGTAGCATGCCAAATCCAAATTAATATTATCTTATAAGAAATATGATTTTTATAAATTCATCTAAGTCGACCCAGTGCTCGATATCACTATTTCAATATGCCTTGTCTATCATTTTCCTATTCAAAATCTGTCCTATGCAAAACGAATTATTTTCGGATCTCAAATCTTTGAACTCGAAGTATTGTTTACATAAGTCGTTTTAAATGCTTACATTTACATAAATATTTTCGATAATTCATGTAATCGTGTTGTATCACGTATTGAGCATAAAAGTCGATCGATTGGAATTCAAAAGCGTGAACTGTCCGCCGGCGCTCCGCCGCCAAGCGGTCTCGTGTCGCCACCACTTATCTCACCTCGGCTCGCACCTCACACCTCACACACCTCACGTCTTACACCTCACAGCCGCGCACTTCACTAATCTCTAACGACGAACGTAATTCATTTTTTTTTGCTCTAGCTTTTTTCAGCAAGACGTTTACATAAAAACTTTCTGCTTATTATTAAAAGGAAACTGGCCGTATGAAACTAATTTATCGCTCTAAAAAACATTAAATATCGAACTGTCCGAATTATTTTGCCTCGCACGACTATTTATGCGATTCGTTTTTTGCATCGAAATACAATATAATGAAGGCCAAACATTAATACGAAAAAATTGCTCGGATTTTAAAATGCGAACGCTTTAAAACTGTAATCTCATTTAAATTATAAAAGTTTTCATTCATAACGTTTCTTTCTGATAATTTTTAATGACATCCGAATTAAGTGGACACTGGCACGGTTGAAATAAAAGTGGTACCGTGACGCGACAACCTGTTCTCGCTCGATTAAAGTCTAAAGTAACAGTGGGACGCGAGCCGCGAACCGCACGTTTTGATTTCGTTATCATTTTCGAAACTAATTCCATTTCCAGTTACACAGGACCTTTTTAACGTTTACCGACGACCCGTTGACAAGATGTACAATGCAATTACATTAATAACATTTAAGCCTTTTCATATCGCTTATTATAATCTTCAAAGATAATAAAACATGTTTACCGTAGCGTAACAGACTCGCTAAGAAAAGACATCAACGCACTGCTAATTATGATTACTTACTACGCTAGTAAATACGATTGAGTAAGTACTTACCTATTACTTATGCGTTTTACTTTACATACGTAGCTTTATTTAAGTAACCAAATGACAGGTCAATAAGTAGCCGTACTCAGAATTATTTAAATAGTTCGATATCTCACACGTGACAAGACACGACTTATCGAATGTCATTGTCAGTTTTATACATCTTTGTCGATTCCATCAGAGATATCGCCAATCGAATGATACTTTGGGGAGTGTAGATGCTATTATTAATAAAATAATTTAAGACATAAACGTGTATTCTGACTATTTAAGTATTATAGAGTTTAGAATTTATTAGTGTGAATTTATCGAGTTTTCAGTCGGCTTCCGCGTGGCTGAGTCAGCGTCGGTGAATATTATTAGCCCGACTATTCCCGTCTGGCAACAAGCGAGCCCCGCAACCGCGATGCTCCATATGTTATGCACCACACCCACTATACATCACAAATCGAATGTTGACAATTCAATGACGATTTATTACTTCATTGTACATACATTTAATTCGTGTTTGTGTTTGGTTTTGCGGTACACATTTAAGACGACGATTATCTTCTGTTTAATGACTATATTTTTATGAAAGATCAATTTAAATACTGTTAAACTTGAATAATCGAGAAACCTCTATAAGCGAGAGTCATTCTATGGTTCCGACGAGCTACCTCCATAAGCGAGATACACGTATTAGAGAGGAACCGCTATAATCGAGACAAATATCGTTCCTTAGACTCGCTTATGAAGTTCGAGTGTATACCTACCTAACATATTATAAAATCAAAGACAATGTTTTTCACTACTTGAAATTAAAAAAACAACGAAATTATCATTGTCAAAAATCATTAAAATCAGAGAACTATAATATTGCCTATTATTACTGGAAAGATAATTTACGATTTTGAGAAAATTTCACGCATTTTTTTAAATCGTCTTGTGCTGTATGTTAATTATTCTTGAATCTTTATACTTTATTTTTAAATCGATTAATTGAAATAACCATTTAATTAGCCATACAGATATAATTAACTGCACATAATCATAACGTAGTAAACTACCAATTTGCGTGATCTATTTTAGTAGTAGTTCAAGAAATAGCGAACGAGGGAACATTTGATTGCGGTATTTACTGTGCGCGGGCGCCGGACGCCGGACATGTACTTTGGTACATGGTCAAAACACCGCAAACGACACGACAAGGTTCTATTTTAGACGGATACTTACTGGCCAGTAACTACATTTTTTTTAAATATAAATGTAAATAGATCCAGTGTGAAAAATATGAAAAATATGATTTCTCTCTCTATTCTCGTTTTATCTTTGTTTTTTATTTATTGATTTTGAAAGGTCTGTTAGAACTTTACCTATTAGATTTTATTGTATCGTTTTTGAATCAATAATTTCAAATTAATACTGCGCTTAAAATTCTAATGTAGGTGATGTCAAAGAACGATTTATTAGCATAAGCTTTAAAAGCCATAAATTATATAACCTAATTTGAACTCTTGATCGTAATGTAGTTAGATATCTACTAAAACCTCATATTTCATAAAATCTTATAGATCTATAATGTTTTCTCCGTTTATTTTATTACGTAGAGATAGAGAGTCCCCCATAGGTCCTATTCGTACTCATAGCAAATTTAAATCTCTTAAACGATTTACGTAATTATCTCATAACGTTCGCAGACAAGTACCCGACTACATCTAACATTGTAATGCAACCACTTATGCTTTGGCTACATTAGACCGAGTTCGCGATAAAAATGAAGATTATGCTTCATCTTGTTCGTTTTTATCGTGAACACAGTATAATGAAGCCTCGGCATTTCTAGTCAACCTGAAGGTTTAAGCCACCATGATGACTAGAAACTAACGGCATCGTTACAGGCATTAGAGACTAAACTCCCAGACTTCCGTAGCCTTGGCACGTAGAGCCTCATTTGTTGAAAATAAATTCAAGGCCAGTTACGTTCTATGTTAACAAATTATCTGTAAAAAAGAAATGGCCTGAAGTGGAAGAGATAAAGCTCTTATTGGGTTTAATCTTATCTGTGGTAAAAGTAAACCGAAGTAGTTAAATATTGACACGGCCATGTGTACCGCTGCTTCATTTCGGGTATCATTCATTCGTTATGTATGAAAAATAATTTATATGTAACTTTATGATTTTAAATAACCTCAATCATAATTAGACTAATTATGATAAAGTTAAAGATAAGAAAATTAAACGATAATTCAAAAGATAACCTATCTAATAGAAAAAAATCTTTTTAAAAGAAAAAGTAATGGTATATTTACTTACCTATGAATTAGTGATTTTATAAACAAACCTCAAGTCATGCTTCCCTGGTACTGTCTATTCAACAGCTCCCAATTTCCTACAGTTTCCTTTAATGATTGTATTGTTACAGTACACTGGGCGTGGCGCACGTTGCGGGCATGTGCAAGCCGGACCGAAGCTGCTCCGTCAATGAGGACAACGGCATCATGCTGGCCCACACCATCACGCATGAGCTCGGACACAAGTCAGTATCATACTTACCCCTGGGATTCATGAAACCGAGTACGCTATAAACACGGAAATTATGCGTAGGTGTATTTGACATACATCTCACAGTAGACAATCCGACGCCGTATGCATGATCAAATCATTTTCTTCTCGAAGCAATTGCCAGAAGACATACCTCCTAGACAAACTGCAGTTGAAACATGTATGGAACTAACACCATACGCACGTGACTTGTCGCAAATTATTGTTAGTTACCTACTTTCTGGAACTTTGGAATCGGTTTGGGGTGAAATCATTTCGTCTAAGGAGCAAGGTCTCATTTGATTAGTAAAATAGTCATTAGATTCATTAAATGCAAAATTACATAACTAATAGATATAAGGTTTATTAAGTTAACTAACTCTAACTAGATTCCAGTAAGAATTAGAGTATATTGGAACAAATAATTGACCAGTCTTATTCCTTAACATTGAATAAATCATAAAATATAGGACCGCAATTACAATAATTACTTATTGTGCTCATTCCGTTCTAACGTGTACGGTTCAATCGATATCAAATTAACTGAAATATCAATTACCTAACAATAAATAAGCAATAACCGGTTTATAAAGTTATCGCAAGCGTATTAGTGATTGTGAGACGACATGTCTATATGATGCAATCGAATTTGTTACAATACCATTAGCCTGCCAAACTTAAGGCCATTACAAAAAAACTTAATGTAAAATAACTCTTTCTTAAATCAATATCAAATCAATTTCAAAACAAAAGGTTAAAAGATTCTTATTTACGTTAACATATTAAATTAAACCTAGTAAATACCATTAAACAATGTTTACATTTAACGTTATTTCGTAACTAATATTTACGTATCTCGACTATAGATTTTCATGTTGGGTTTACGCTGTCTTAACTCCTGTATTTCAACAATGCTATCTTTCTTTTACAATAAATCAGTATACTAAATTAATTTCAGGCACATCCTTAGTACATAAATTCCTTTCAACACATTGTTATTCGTGTTCCTAAATAATTGACATTTATTATAACATAAATTCATCGAACATAAATTGTTTGTTAATTCTATAATGTTGGCAACCCTGCATGATCCAGTACAAAAGGCCGCGTACGGCGCAAGGCACAATTACGATGCGGACTCTCGTAAAATGGGTTATTAAAACATTGCAACAGCATCGTTTAATCCTTACAATCTTGATTTTAGTGGGCGGATTGTTATTGTTTATACTTATGTAACGACTTAAAGATATCGTAAGAATAGAATTTACGCGAAAATTGTCTACAAATGTTTTAATGAATGACCTAACCTAACATTAACCGTATTAAATAGCAACCGTCAAATTTCTCGCTTGGTCATAGAATTGTTTGGTCCAATTGTCCTTATTTCTGACGTTTTTCGACAAAAACTTGTACAATCTAATAAAATAAAATCCGCAGACCTGAAAATCGTATAATTCGTAAATGGTTAAACGCATTTATTAGAAGTATTTTAGTTTGGTGTAAACGGGATTGCGCAACCGAAATGTTCCAGCATCGGGTACATTCGGGAATAATTCTGTATTGAGTTTTATTCGTGAGCTGTTGCCGAGCACTTGGATTGTAAGACGTGAGTCATGCTGCGAGATTACCGCAAGGACGCCGCAACAGCGCCTATCAAAATATTCTAATGTTTTTCTTAACTGTTACAACTGAAAATTTATTATAAATTATTATGTTGAATCGATAAATCGATAATTTAATCGATTCTCTTAAAGACCAGAGTTGTTTTTGGCTTTTACTCAAATAAATTCAACAAATATTTTTATTAAATAATGTTAAGACGTAAAAGAAAATAATTTATTTTTTTATATGATTTTTCCGTGACTCATACATCAGTACGAAAAACTTGCAAAAGAAAGATTTTATCAAATCGGTTAGTTTTGTTAGGTTAGGTTAAGGTTTAGTTTTGTTCCCCTGTGTAACGTTTTCGTGAAAACAGAGTTATTCGAATTCGGGTCCTTTGATACTCAACGTAAGTTTGTATGTCACGTTCTGGACGCGGACATATGTTTAAAAAGAACAGTAAGTACAGTGGAGTCGCCGCAAGCCTAAATAAATATTGGTTACGTAAATCGTGCAAACAGTATGCAGGCAATGACCTTCTTCCTCGTACTATGAATGCATCATTCGTCGAGTACGATGCACTCCGGCGCATTGACGCCGCGCTATCGGCTTCAAGCTACTTTATTTTTTAAATACATTGTTATAATCTTAACTGCATGGTAAATAATTAAGTCTTTTTTAAAGATATCAATGTATGCATTTCTGCAATATAATTTGAAAACAAAGATAACACGTCCGTGACCCAGATTTGTAGGCACTGGATTATTTCGCACGAACTAGACATGCATACATTTTCGTTTATAAGTAAGTAAACAATTCCCTCGGTTGCGAGTGTTATAAATATAACCCACATTTATTATGGCGCCTACGTAATGATTCCATGCAATATATAAGCAGTACAACTATGGATACTACAACACTTTTGCATAGGAGTTTTATAAATAGAAATGGTCTACATTTCCTACCTCATAATGTATATTTTTTTATTCAAACAGTTTCGGCCTGTACCATGACACGGAAAAGATCGGTTGCCATCGTCGCGAAGGGTCGACGTTACATATCATGACACCTATCTTCGAAGCTGATACCATTCAAGTGGCATGGTCGCGGTGCAGCAAGAGAGATGTCACCAACTTCCTTGAGTAAGTATCATTATATATGTAAGCCAAGAGATGTAACTATATACAAAATAGAGAATACATTATCGAGAAATGACAAAGCTTAGATATTTATGAAATAAAATGTATCAAAGGGCAGCCTATTACATTAAATAGATCGAAGTTGTAATTAAGATATATCGGTTAATAAAAAATGAGTTGAACATTTAGGAAAAATTGCTAATCTATACTAATATTAGATAGTAACTTTGTATTTTTGTATGTTTATGTATTGAAATAACTCAAGAACTACTGGGCCGATTTCAAAAATTCTATCACCATTACGAAGCTACATTATCTAATTCCACGCGGACGAAGTCGCATACAACAGCTAGTTACTAAAAAAATATTAGTTCCGTTACTCGTATAGTTTTTTGCAAAAACAAACAATGTTTATAAATAGAACAGACAAAATTAACACGATAAAACTCTAAATTATCAACTAAATCAAACAAAGTAATCTTAGCATACATTGTGTATACTCATAAAATTATCTTAATTTCTTTCATTGAATAAACGGTCCGTAGAATAAATCATATGACGCTAGTCATTATAGTGGTCGCCATTTTGTTTTTTTAAGTCCAAATAAAACATTCTTGATCTTGAAATCTATTTAAATCTTCCAGGTTTATTATTTTTTACTTAACCTGTGGTTTTGAGATCTAATAACTTGCATAATTTAGCATCAATAAGTAAAGTTTTTCATTCAATCCAAAGTAGCCATTACGAAAATAAATTATTTAATAAAATTATTTTCCGATCATAGTCTTGTAGTTTTAGTAACCTTGGATTTTTCGTACCTGTGAATAAACATAAAACTGTCAACTTAATAGTAAATTACATCATACAATAAACAAAATATATTTAATTTACATATTTAAAACATAAACTTTTATATAATCTATAATTAAACAGTTGCGCCAAATCAGGTTTTTCCTAAGAATAGACAATAGTCATTTATTTGATCACTGATAAGTCGAATTTTTACAACTTTTAGAAACGGCTTTTCTGACTTCTCTAATTTAACAAAGATAAATTAAAAATATAATAGAATTGACCATAAAAAAATAGGTATCAATAATATAAAACATTTGTTGTTAATCGACACACTCTTAGATTAGGTTGTAAAGTTTGTATTAATTTTCAGCGCCGGTTTAGGAGAATGCCTCAGCGACTTACCGTCACAACAAGAATATATTTATCCAGAAGTACCAGCTGGTGAGTTAACGTTTTAGTAGTCTCTACTACAATACTTACGTGGGTACCTATATAAAAGGGGAAACTAACTCACTGGCGTATCAACGCAAAACCACTTCGAATCCCGTTCTTTATCTTCCTTTAGCCCTCGCCTTTTACTTCCCTTTTAGTTTATTCTCTTATACTAACTGTAAGTGCTCTACTTGAATGCAAGACAAGCCTGCAAGAAATAATCAAGTGGCTTGTAAATGTTTAGGAGTAACATTCGACGCGGCGACGCAATGCCACCTGCAGTTCGGCGCGGAGGCGGTGGTGTGCGCCAAGCCGACGGAGCTGTGCGAGCATCTGTGGTGCCTCGTCAACAACACCTGCAAGACAATGTTGCGACCCGCCGCGCCCGGCACCACTTGCGGACACAATATGGTAACGTACGACTTGAATACTCGATGTGGTTGAATCTTTAACATTCAAACTCGACAGTCGAAAGAAATGATAACTACCCTCATATATTTAATTTTTAAAAAGTTAGTACATATTAATTTAGTTTAGAATCTTGTATTTTTCCTAGAGATGTAAGTAGACAACATTATCTCTATCTACAAACCAACAACGGTCATCTTTCTAAAGGATTTTCTTTATTTATTCTTCAAAAAGGTCGAGTTTAAATCTTTCAGAAATTGAATAACCGTTGAATTAAGAACCGTTCTTGCGCCTGCCAACTTCTATATTCTAACATACTGTGGGTACATTTATCTGGTAAAAAGTAACATTTATGTATGGTCTTTTATAGTGGTGCCAGAATCAGACATGCGTGGCGCGCAGTCCGTCGCCGGTGCCGCGGGACGGCGGGTGGGGCGAGTGGGGCCCGTGGAGCGAGTGCTCGCGCTCCTGCGGCGCCGGCGTCAGCACGCAGGCGCGCGAGTGCAACCATCCTGAGCCGCTCAACAACGGCAAATACTGCATCGGAGACAGAAGCCGGTAAACTTGAATTTATATCCAAGACAAAAGAATAAAAAACAAAAGAGATATTCACAATATATCTACACTCACCTTGGTCTCTTGCTAAGAAAATTAAACTTGTCAAGAACGTAATAAAATACAAAACGTAAAACAAAATACCCACATGATTGCAAAGGAATTTATTTAAAGATATACATAAGTAAGTATCCATTCATTGAATAAAGTTAAAAATTATACTTCTTGTGTACGCTCGTTCATTAACTACTATAATAATTAACTAAGTGTAGACGTGTTTTAATTGCAGCTACAAAGTGTGCAACACGGAGCCGTGCCCTATCAACGAGCCGACGTTCCGCGAGGTGCAGTGCGCCAAGCACAACAACATTACATACAACAACGAGACCATAGCAGACTGGGT
>QDHC01000893.1:746544-766079 GCA_013186455.1 Papilio dardanus tibullus | reverse complement strand
ATTTAACACATTACATGCCACCAAATTTTTCATAACACAAAGTATCAGTGGCACTGAAAGTGTTAATTTATATTACTGACCTATTAACTTTGATTTGTGGTTTTGCTAAATTCATATTTTTTTTTACGAAAAAAAAATATCTTACTGCATGTCTCAATATCAACTTAAACTGGACTTTTCTTTAAAAATGGCTACAGTTTTTAATTCACAAAAAGTAATATATTTTTCAGATATCTGGATATATCAAAGAATGAACTAGAAACATTGCCCTGCAGTCTAATACAATGTCGCTTAGAACATTTAGACATATCTTCAAATAATTTCAATTCAACTTCCGATATGAGAAATCAAAACAATTCAAGCAATGGATGGGAACTTTATATTTACAGTTTAACTAATTTAGCGTCAAAGGCAGTTTTGAAAAATAAACTTTTTTATGCACCAAATATTATACCTTTAACTTTAGTACAGTTTCTTGATGATGCAAAAATGTGTGTGTGTGGCAACCCTGTAGTAAATAATGAATATATTGTACGAGAATTTGATCCCAAGGATTATTTTAGGGTTGTCGTTTTTGATTATAATAGAAGTGTAAAATTTGAATGTTATTTTTGTTCCGCTAAATGTTATATTAAATATTGTTAAAATGAAATCATGTTTGTCTTAATATAATTTATTTATTTTACAAAGTTCTTTTTACTTCTTTTAATACCTTAAAAATATACAATTTAGCTTAAACCTTCTAATTTCCAGTTTATATCTTGAATAACTGGAGCTATTCTTACATGAGGCTCTGAAAATAAAAAATATATATAAAATTATATATTTTACAATATTATATAAAAATATAACAAGCCATAAAGCCAATATATAGTTGAATATAAGCAAGTCTCGTCTGATCCCGACAGACAACCTCCTTATGCGAGAAATTCGGACTAGAGAGAAGCCTCCATAAGCGAGAAAATTTCGAGGTCTCGGACTCTCGCTTATGAGGATATAACTGTATTAGTATATTTACCAAGGAATGATAAGCTGTCAGCTATAATATTAGATCCCTCGGGTATGTTCTCTGCGTCTATTGCAGCTTTGGTCGCTTGCAGCACAAGATCATTTGTCCATATTTCTTTGAAGTGACTCTTCATCTCATTCAGCAGATTGTCCAAGTCCCTCTAAAATAATTTTATCATGTATTTAATAATAATTCAATACTAAAATCTTAACATTTTTAAATACTATAATAAATAAGGTAGGCGCAGAGTCCCTCGATGATGAGATTCAAAACCAGATTATTTACTAAAAGGATTTGATCTATAAAGTATTTTTAACAATCATCCAAGAACAAATAATAAATTACTTCATTTCAGTATTGGTTATGAAATACCTGTAATTGAGATGCCATTTTATCCTTGTTAAAAACATTTAATGTTATATTAACATCTTTGACTTGCAACCTTAAGTTAAATGAGGATATAACAAGATTGTGGAGACTCATAATAAGTGCTACATCTTCATATTGTGAACCCTCTTTCAATGAAGCTACTTTCCTCTGATGTTTCCTTCTATTCTTACTAGATCGGAAAGATTTTCTGAAAACATCAATTACAATTATGTGAAGATAATTTATAAACAATATGAGAAAATCAAGAGACATTTTAATAAATGATTATTGCATTGTCATCATTAGACCAAGCTTGCGATACAAATGGACTTACTACTGTCTAATTAAGACAGAGTTATATTCTTAGAGTGACGAATAAATTACAAAACCTTTTTTCTAGTAATGTTAATCTCTAATAGGAAATGGAGTATTTAAAATGTACATGAACATACCCTGACCCTGATGATGCTATAGTACTCCCCGCATCTGAATACAAATCATCATCTTTATTTGTATTAAATGCATCATACATACAATCTGCTTTATTTAACTTATTCTCTCTCACTTCTGTTAATCGTGTTCTATGTTTTATAAATTCTTTTAAATTATTTTCAATTAAATCTTTGAGATTCTGATATTCATCTAATAATGCAGGTAAGAGACGTTCATCTGAAAATGGTATAAACATTATTTTAACACATGTCATGCCAAGACTTTTGTATGTATGCAAACCGGGCAAATGAGTCAGTGGCCGTGAAAGTGTTAAACTGACTTTAGAAAACAAATGACTTACCTCTTAAATCTGGTCTGTTATATTTAGAGCACAATCGTATCGCTGTTTTGTATTGACCATTCTCTATGGCATAAATGATTGTTTCTGCACCATTTTGTAACTGTTCTAATATAGTTAATGCTTCTTTATGACGTTTTTCATCTTTCAAAGCGTTCACCAAATATCTGAACAAGGAGAATGCATTAATAATATAAAATACAAGGTACCTTTCCTTATAAAACCATTAATAACAATTAATCACATATTACTAACCCATATGTTTCTATCCGCAGTTCCTCGGTAAGATGTTGTGCTATACTTAAAGCTAATTCCCATTCTAACGCTTCTTTATAACAATTCACAGCTTTTTTATAATTTTTCGATCTTTCATATACAACACCAGCTTCAACAAAATCTTTCTTTAATTTCAAATAAAGACCAAAATCATCAGCTATTTCCTTAAATATATCTTCGTTTTCATTGAATAGTGCTAATGCCTCTCTATAAAGGCTGTGATATTTAACAAAAGCCTTCAATTCTTCATATTTATTACTGCCACACTTAACAAGGTATTTCACAGCCTTATTGAATCTCTTCAGATATTTATTTATAGAAAATTTCTTATAATTTTCATCCATACCATTTAATTCATTTAACATCGGTATATATTCCTTAGGGTCTTTCTGTGATTTATTTGCGACTAGCAACACTAAATCGAAATCATACATACCGAGGGCAACATTGAAAAGTTCATCAACATTTACCATGTATAAAAGAAACTTTATTGCCTCATCGGAACCTACTGTTAGCTTATGGTTACCCATTTCTTGAACTTTTATTTCTTTTATTATTAGCAAAGCCTTTTCTAGGTCTTCAATAGTATTTTTCTTGATATATGTTGTTAGTAATGGCAATATTTTATCATTCCTATCATTTCTTTTGTTTATTTGTATTTGTATAATGTTACAAATCTCTTGGATTTTCATATTATTTACATTGTTGACACCATTCTTGTAACTACTTTTATACATCGTTTTAGTAACATCGGAGTTTTCTAAATCTGACAGAAAGAGACAGAGCCAAGATGTGTTTTTAATAGAATCCAAAAATTTGTCTATATTGTCTAGAAACAATTTAGGATTATGGTCATATATTAAATTTAAATTGATCCTTTGTTTTCTCATTAAATCAAATGCTTTTTCATAATCCAGTGAATCGAGTTTTTCTCCTATTATTTTCAAAGACAAAGGACGAGGTTGAGTTGTTTCTAAATTACCTCTAGGCATTTGAAATATTGTATTAGTCGCATTTGGCACTGATATCACTAATTTTGCACCTCTTTCAATCTTCCGCTTATAAACTTGTGATGAATCATTCTTTTGATATTCAGTAATGGCTTCAAGACCAGTTTCCGATAACTCCGTGCAAAGAAGATAGTGTTGTAAAGTTGTTAAAAGAAGATAACTCGTATGTACAAAATATGAACTAACATTATTTAGTACATTTACATTATCAATGTAAAAATTTCCTTTCTGTGAAAAACCTATAAAGCGCGGTTTATTTTGTATTAATATGACATCAAATTTGCTACATGGTGTTTTGAAAGATATATCCTGTACAGTAACATTTCCCGAACTGTATATCATAATATCACCAGAGTTTAATTGAATATATGCTGTGGAAGAGTCAATAGGGTCGCTACAAAGTCGAACAACTGATGAAGGTAAAGGTACAATATGCCTTTGTGATAGCATTTTATTGCTTATGTCATATTCAATCAAATTATAACAATTTGACTTGTCAACTTGTATAGCAATTATTGTATTGAAATTCAACCAGTACCAATTGTAAATTTGAAATGGAAAACTGTACACATCTTTATTGATAGTCTTAACAGTTTTATATTCTAGTGGGAACTTTTGTGTTTGTTCGTAAAATATCAATTTCTCTTCTGTTGTTACAAAGAAAGAATTTGTGTTGCTATTTTCATTATTTTGTACATGAGCTGGTGCAAAATGAACAGAATGTATTTCTGAATCTAACTCTAAAGTGAGACTGGCCATAGGTGGTGGGACTACAGTCTGTCTGAAACCTGTCAGCAATAATTTATGACCATCAATGACAGCAACCATAGCATCATCCTCGCTGCTTCTTCCTCGACTATGACTGATTGACCAAATCCAAGAATAAATATAATGTTTACCATTCTGTAAAACAATATGTAATTTTTTATTATTTGCAACATCAAAGTCATTGTCCCAAAAGATTTGATTAATTCTTTCTGTGTCATGAAATATCAAAACTTGCTTTTGATACCAATGGTAGTTGCTTGAAGTAAAGAGAAGAAGCTTTTGTGTATTATCTTCTAGGTCTTTGCAGTTTAAAGTCAATATTTCCGAATCTGGACTCCAATAGAGATCTTCCACAATTGTTTTTGAATTAACTGGAATATTGAATTCACCATGTTTCAAACCATTCTTTTCGAAAAATGCTACAATATATTTATTATTATTTTTTTGTGTTGTAGCTATCAGATTCCCTGATGGACGCCATGTTAGGTTAGATTCAAGTCCTGGTTGCTTTTCACTTGTGTATTGTAGATTTCCTTCTCTGTCAAACACTTTGAATCTCCTCAGACCATCCATTGTGAAACCGACTGCAAATAAATTTCCATCACCTCGCCATGTTACTTTGACAGATGAATCTATACCTTCATATTCATCTGAAAATGAAAATTGATTAATTGGCTGATAGTCACATAAAACACTGACCAAGAAATTGAAATTTAATTTTACCAAATTCAATTTTCTGTTTAGCAGCTTGCTTTCCAACTGATCCATGAAATTGTGTTTCTTTTTTCCCCCAGCCCACAGTTATAAATTCCTTCTTCCCGAAATCATCACTCATCAATTCCACTTCAGATATTGGATCAAATGTACATGACATTGTTATCATTTTTAAATCGTTAGTGACTAAAACTAGTATGTCTTGGTCTGGACTCCACTCCATTGCCTAAAAAGATAAAATTGTACGTTAGGGGGACTTGCCGAATTTCGGTAAGATTTATGTGAAATGATTATTATGAAATTATCTTATTTCAATATTTACCATTAATCCATTTTCGAAAACTCCTACCAGTTCGTAATTGCTACCAGATTCATCGATTGTGATTAACTCTCCATTTGCTAATGCAATGCACAGCTGATTGGATAATGAGATGTATGTTATATTAACAGGAATATTCTCACAATTGGTAATTTCAGATATATCTTTTGTCCAAGTAATAGCTCCAAATTCATCAATATTGAATACTTGTAGGTTATGTGTGACGGCAAAAAATTTAACTTTATTTTCTCCATCATAATTCTGACATAAATAAAACTTTTCTTTTGACTTTATGTTAATATCACTCGCATTTACTTCCCAAAGCTCTAAATTCTTCATAACTGTTTATTTTTGGCGAAATAAAAAATATTGATCAATGCTGTGAAAGTGTCAACATGTAAATAAGTTATAGATAATATAGGAATAGGAAATAATGTTCTGGTTCAAAGAGTAGACAGACTTCTTCATACTTTTGATAACGATTCTTATAGTATAGGTATAATCGATTTTTGTGACTGACGCGGTAGGTATCGACCATTCATGTTTTGTGATTTATGTTACAAAACATATTTAGTGAAATTTAAAATAAAACAAAACATTTAAATTAATCTTACTATTAAATTTCTATTTAGATTTTATTATTTTCATACAAATTAATTCCTTTTAAACATCAGGATAATAAGTACGTTCAAACTTCTTTTTAGATCTAGGATATTCCCTGAGAGCTTTGGGTATATAAGGTGGCAAATGTTCATTCAATCTTCTTTTGTATGGATTGATATCCCGTTCAAAGAATCGCCTCTTCGCTTCAAAGAATCTGGTTTTATGTTGAATTTTGTAAATTCTTTCCCATAGATATATTTCAGGCATTAAGTTATGTTTAGGTCTATTTGAAACAAGATGTTTGTATATTGTTTCCAGCCAGCAGCGCTTGTTATCATCTTCAATGTCAGCAACTATTTGCTCTTCTTTACCCAAGTAAGGCTTCAAGTCATGTTCCCGTTCTTCTGGTGTATTCAAGTAAAATTGAACTAATATTTTTAAGACATCTTCATTCAAACCTTTCACTTGACCATTTTCTATAGTATCATATAACTGTAGAGGTTCGGTACCAAAGCATATATTGTGTTTTGGATTCTCATCCATTTGTTCGTTATGCATAGCGATAGTGTTCATTTGGTACACATAAAATGACCATAATTTGGCATTAGTTATAATGGTTTGAGTAACAAGTGGATATGTTATATCATTGTATGTGGTAAAGCCTTGATAATTAGCTTGAGCAAGGAGCCAACCAAAACTAGCTTTCAAGGCTTGTGAATGTAGGGCATCTATATTATCTTCATGTCCATAAGATTCCTTTCTACTTAATATATGATCTCTGCCATGATAAGATAAAAGGCCAAATTCATCATAGTCACCAGGCCAATACCCTGCAACAGATATATTTGAATAAAATAATAAATACAAAAACAGTTGAAGTATGACCAGTAATCATTAATCGGCATATAAATATTCGTATTTATTTATTTGTATTTATTTATTATTTCATGATGTATGTCTAAAAGAAAAAGGCAAACTTTTTTTTTTCAATACCTGGGATGTTAGTACCATGCCTGAATTCTGTGGAATAGCCAACAGTTTGCGGAATATAGGTGAATTTAGGTACTTTAAAATCTGGGTTTGTTGCTTCTTCATATGGCAGAATAGGATTCAGGGGCAACTGACATCTTACAGCTAGATGTGGAGTTCCTGCAAACATATATATTTTAATCTCTATTTCACAAATAAATAAATAACATATGTAAATAATTTTACCAATGTACTGGACTGGTCTATCAACATTTTCTTCAAGCCGATCATGGAACCATTTGTATTGCTTTCTCCATTGGATAACATTTTGTGGTACATCAATTCCACCAACAAACCAGAATGCTTCATGTCTGGGTTCATAATCAATCTGCAATATGATTAATCTGATAGTCTTCAAAATAATTAATAAACAGAATTCATATATCCTTCCACATATGTAAATTAATAGGAATTTTAAAATATATGCTATTTCTTTATATATCAAGTAATTTACAGTGAGTTATTTATTTTGCATTCATAAATGTTATTTTCTTTTGAAATTAGTAAAACACTCACTTGTGCAGATAAAATATGTGGTAATTGGTCTGCAAGCTTGTTACAGATAACTCTGTTGATTTGCCTCACTATATTTTTTGTAATATTCTCTTCTCTCAATTGCTCTTCAGACTTTCCTTGTGAGTCATTATGGATGTGCCTAAACATAAAATTACTTTAATTGAATTTAGCTACCTTGGTATTTTGACCCAATTAATAAAAAACTGTTTTAGGCAAAGTATAAAAATAATGATAATTACTTAACACTTTCAGATTCAAAAGCAATTATATCTTCAATTATTGATTTTGTTTCCTTTACAACTTGTTCTGCAAGTGGATAAGACTCAGAATAGGCATCGGGTAAAGTATTTACAGATTTAAAATGTGTCCTGGTATAACATTTAACCAATGGCAAAGCATTATATGGTACTATATTTTCATTGAACATAACGCATTTCCATCCGTAATACTTCGGCATATTTAGTGCTATTTGCTTTTCCTCGACGGTATTCAATTTTTTTATTTTCTCGTGAACAGTTTGCCTCTCTCGGAGTTTTCTTCCTTGGAGCGACATATCCAAAATTGGAGGATACACAGGTGTCTCTGTATATTCATTTTCGTCCGGTTGTACTGCATGAGAATATCTTCTGGTCCACAATTGGAACTTCGGAATATTTCTATTTAATTTCGATAAATGCATTTTTAAATAATAACTTGTTTAGCAAAATAACATCGTATAAACACAACTTTACGAAGAACAAGATACCTTTTGAGGTTATAATAGGAAACTGACAGGTATGTCATCTGTCAGAAGGTTCAAAGAGTAAATATTTCCTTTCGATCCGAATCGGTAAAAAATCTTGAATTTTAATTTAAAGCTATAATTCACGCCTATTTAATGTTTCGTAGCAATTATTTAAAATTATTAAGGTTCAAGTATTTTTTTTTTATTTCCTTTGCATAAATATTTAAGAATCGATTT
This sequence comes from Papilio dardanus tibullus, assembly GCA_013186455.1. Classification (NCBI taxonomy): domain Eukaryota; kingdom Metazoa; phylum Arthropoda; class Insecta; order Lepidoptera; family Papilionidae; genus Papilio; species Papilio dardanus. Next base: position 757,715 of record QDHC01000893.1, on the reverse strand, counting down.
GTGATAAATCGATAATAAACGTCCCTAGCAGGCTGATGCAAGAGCACAAAAGTGATTTTTGAGTTCGCCACCTGCCAAAATATTATAACCAAGTTTTGTGAAGATTCAATAAAATTGTGGTAAATATGGATGACGATATGATTTTTGATCCTTCTCTAAAGAAGAAGAAGAAAAAGAAGACCGGCTTCGACATGGATGCAGCTTTAGCTAGTGAACAAGGCGAAAGCACATCTGTTGAAGCGCCCGTCGAGTCGGGTGACGTCGACGTGCCCGAGGACGAGAATCTTGATTTAGATAATTTTGGCAAGAAAAAGAAGAAAAAAAAGAAGACATTCTTTAACTTGGAGGAATTGGATAGTGCACTGCCAGAAACGACAGAAGAAAAACCTCCTGCGGAAGAGCCAGAGCCCCAGGAGGAGGATCTTGTTGATGATCTAGATCTTGAGATAGATTTCTCAAAAACAAAGAAAAAGAGAAGGAAGAAAAACTTGGATGAGCTGGTAGCCGAAGAGGAGAATAACGAGAACCAAGAGAACGCTGAAGATTTACATGGTGATTGGGTCAGTACGGACCGTGATTATACTTATGATGAACTCCTCGAACGTGTATTCGACATTATGCGTGAGAAAAACCCGGCCATGGTCTCCGGTAAAAAACAAAAGTTTATTATGAGACCACCACAAGTTGTGAGAATTGGAACGAAAAAAACATCATTTGCAAACTTTACGGAAATTTGCAAAACACTTCACAGACAGCCAAAACATTTATTAGACTTTTTACTGGCTGAGCTGGGTACCAGTGGGTCTGTTGATGGTAACAGTCAGTTGATCATCAAAGGTCGCTTCCAGCAGAAGCAAATAGAGAATGTATTACGTCGGTATATTAAGGAATATGTAACTTGTCACACATGTCGCTCGCCCGACACTATATTGCAAAAGGACACCAGATTATTCTTCCTCCAATGTGAGACGTGTGGCTCACGTTGCTCTGTGGCCAGTATAAAGTCTGGTTTCCAGGCCGTCACTGGCAAGAGAGCTGCAATCCGTGCTAAAATTGCATAAAATATTTTATCTAGATTATTTAAAAACAATTCTGTGTGGTACATTGATATTTGAGAATCTGAGTCGTGGGACCGAGCAAAATTTTGTTTTCATTTGTAAATTTTGTATTAAATGAAGTAATAAGTGTGCCTGTTCCTGTATTATACAAATTGGATCAACTAACAAGAATAGTTAATATTTATTTCAATCCAGAATTTATTTTAGAGCTTCAAGTTGTGTTGCTGTCCCTGAAGCAAATGTACCCCTTCTCAACAACTATATATTATACATATAAATACATTAGTATCACATCTGTATTACTCTTGAATACACATTGTTTTTATATAAAAATTGTTTTATTTTGTGAAAATAAAGTGGATTAAAAAATTATATGGACTTTTGCATTGAAGTAACTGTTTGAATTAATTTTTACATAAAGTTGTCAAATACAACATAGTAACAGTGTCCATTAGATAGTTTATCAACAAGTGCTAGGTGTGGACAGGGCGACTTTGTGGTAGGGCGACCGCCTAGAGCCCTGGAGAGAAGGGGCGCCAGAGGTCTGAATTAGTCTCACATAACTATATAGAGGGGGGAGGGGCTAAAAAGGGGGCGCCGTTGAAATCTCCCAGCGCGCTAGTAGTGCTTAAACCGGTACTGGGTGCAGGTGAAGTAATGACATATTCATAGACCTAAGATTGCATTGGATTACCACAGAATTATAGATTTCAAAGTTCTTCACAGAAAATTGGAATGTAAAACCTTGTGCATGTAATTCATTGAGAAATATCAACATAAAGTACATAATGTTTTCATTCAAATAAAATAGGACAAATAATATTTCAGTTTATTGGTAAAAAATTTTTTTTTCATCATTTAACATTGGTATAAAGAAAACTTTTTGAAATATAAAATTATTAAAAATACAACTATAAAAAGACAAAAATTGTAAAGCCTTTTGAAATAGACATAAAAGTTTATATTTTTTTTTATTCCTTAGGAAGTCTCTGTGGTATGAAATCATGTTTTATGGCTTCATTAAGAGAATTTGCATAAAGATCTAAACGCTGTGTCATACAAAAGCCCCATTTATCTTTTATTTGTCGACACATATTCAGGTCAAGTTGGGCAATTAATAGACCATCTTTGACTCTTGACAGCCCTGGAGTTCTGGAACCATCTGGCGCTGTAACATAGCTTGACCCATAGAAGTGACCAAATTCTTTATGTGCAGGTTTGCCATCTCCAGAAGTAAATTCATTTGGAAAACTTTCAGTTCCCACTCTGTTTATAGCACAAGTGAAATAACTGTTGGCAATAGCAGCATTACGAGCTTCAACCGCCCACAAATGTTCACTCAGACCTGCAACAGTGGCTGATGGATTAAACACAATCTCGGCACCGTTCACCCCAAACATTAGCCAATTCAGAGGGTGATGACGTCCATAGCAAATATTGATTGCTATTCTTCCAAAAATTGTCTCAAAAACTGGATGTCCTGTGTTACCTTCAAAGTAATATGTTGATTCATTGAAATCACCCACTCGGGGAATATGATTTTTTCTATGCTTCCCAATTACTTTACCCATTTCATTTATAACAACAGCTGTATTCCATATAGTGTCGCCATGAGTTTCATCTCTTTCAAGTATTGGTGAGATTATCACCATGCCATAATTAGCAGCAATTTCCTTGAGGAATAATGTACTGGGACCATCTGTGGCTGATTCTGCGAACTCGCACCAAGGTTGCTTCTCACGTGTGCAAAAAGCAAAAGGCATACTCCAAGCCTCTTGTAAACACAGAACATTGACACCTTCATATGACGCAGTTTCTATAATTTTTTTAACTTTCTCGAAAATTGCAGTTCTTTGATCTACTATTGGTTTATCCGTGGATATTGCAATAGAATGTTGGATCAAGCCGACTTTAACGACACGGGGTCTTCTTGTTTCCTCTTTTTTAGCGGGAAAATCGTAACTCGATATTTCAAAATTATTTTCTTTTCCATATTGAATATTTTCTTTTTTAATCTGAAGTTCATGGTTATCTGTTCTACCGTAGTGTATTCTATTAAATTCCAGTAAATCGGCTCCCGAGAGATGTTTCTTTATAAGTTCGTCCAAACTTGTTAATTCCTTTCCTTCCATTTTCTGTGCAGGCGGATTGAAAGATACTGTAAGATACTGTACAAATAATTGATAAATGAAAGATTATAATATATGGCTACTGCTAATATAAGTTAATGTTTGCGTTTACGCGAGTAAAGTGGAGTGGTCAAAATAAATCAAAACGTCAAAAATGATAAAGATATGTTTTTGCATAAAGATAAGATAATAAGGTCACCCCAGTGTTGCTAACGTTGTTGTGTGTAACCCTATGCCTTCATTAGACCGAGTTCACGATAAGAAAGGAGATTTGCTCCATCGTAAGGTCGCTTTTTGCGCGAACTCGGTTTAATGAATAATGGACATTGCTCTACAACTAGTTAACTTAATTCCATTGCCACTGAGTTTATTCTATAATATTTTTAAAAATAAATTTTATTGAGCCGTTCTATATATAAGGTGCCGTTGCATTCTACTACATTCTACGTTAGTTATAAAGTTCACATAAAGTGAAATTAAACGGCATTATCTATTTTTATTTATCTTTTTAATTTATTTTACGAAAATTGCCTACATTTTAAATTACAATATTCAATGTATATTGCGATGACGCCTTAACTAAGTGAATCCGTACTTATCATGTAGCTTGTATACACTTGTTCGATTTTTTTTCAATGTATAACTCCGAGTCCGTGGTAATTGCCTCCTGGAATTTAAGCGGTCAAATTAAATCATTTAGAATTACATCAATCAAAGCCATAAATATGAGGCGATGAGTGTTGTATTTTAATTTAGATGTTTCCGCTCATTTTGTAAATCTACCCACAGTTATAAAAACGAAAATCCGGAGGCCTTCGCGATTCCTTCTTACCCTATGGCTTCATTAGACCGTGTTCGCGGTAAAACGGAGATTTTGCTTTGGCGTAAGGCCGTTTTTTTGCGTGACATCGGTCTAATGAAGCCATAGGGTTACAATTCTTTCCTTATTCGACTGCTTAGTAAGTTTAGGTGCCTTGATGTATAAATTGGTAATATTAACTCACCGTCTGTTGACAAGACTAGGCTTTGCTGGATCTTGTGGGCGACGGTGCCAACGCATCCCTGTTGTAAATGCTCTATTATTAATATATACTTTTATTTCTTACATAAGAATCGTATTGTAGGAGGCAAACAAGTTAGCTGTTTACCTAATACCGAATCTGTACCCAGTGCAACATTGAGATTGAATTGCAGATTAGTTCCTTTATGTTGTATGGATAAAATAGCAGTGATAATTGCAAACAAATGTATGTCATACTTTTCTTCTATTTTCTCGGAGATCGTAGTACTTTTGCAGAATAAGTGGCCAGAAGACTTATTTAACAACTTATTTAAAAGTACTTGATTTATGGCTACATTACACAAATACTTCAAAAACTACAGAATTATTTAAAGTTACGATGAAATATGTATCAAAATTTACTAAATTTGTGTTAAGTTTTAGGCTATAATTTCAATTTAAACTGGGAATTGAACAAGTTGACTATCACGACGAATTGGTTCAATTCAATTTCCAAATTTTAAATTGTAGCATATTATCATTTTATCAAAATCATATTCGGTATCGGATCAGAAGGGAGTTAGGAATTGGAGTTTTGAAAGACGTGTTAAAAAGAAACAACTCGCTGATGTTACTATTTTTATTATAGTCTTAACTATTTAAGACAACCGTGTCCTTAACAAAGACACACATACAGAAAGTCATGGATGCAGATGGGAAAATGGAGCACTACATTATCGGAGTCTAGGCCTCAGGCACCTTCCCTTCCGCAGCTACACCCACGCCAGATGCTCCTCAGTACCATAAGAATCGTAAATACGTTAACAATATACATATTTATACAGCATCTATATGTACAGTTATGTATGTGTGTAACACCGCAGCCTCCGCGGGGCGGACAGCCCGCCCGCCGCGCTCCCGGAGCAAGCTTCAAATTAGAATATACTGGCAGTGCAATCGACTTACGCACAATTCGTACCGTTCACTAATTTAAACATTATCGACAGATATGTTAGCACGAGAAATATATTACAAAAAAGCTTTGGAAGAATTTTATAAATTTTAAATGTACTCGCTTAATGCGTAATTATGACCGCAGTATACCACATTCCCCTACACGAGATCCCAGTCTCTCTAAATTATACCAACACTTAATAACACCGGTCATTTATTTGGATGTGACCAAGGTTACGATACGAAGCTATCATGTCAACTCTTGAAATCGATTGCTATTGATCAGTGTTGGCAGACAAAATATTTGAAACGTAAAATCTAACATTCGCAGTAGCCATATACTTTTCTTCAAAGATATGCAGTTTGAATTTGTGTGTACGGTCGAAGAATTAAATTCGATACCCACTGAGGATCAAACATGCATTTTACCAAAATGGGTAGGAAATAAACGACTTCTACTGTACATGATTTATTCTAATGAATAAATATGCAGATTGAATATTACAAAGTTTATTTCTATGTGCAAAGTGGAAATATGCATTACACGTAGAGCATGTAAATTGATGGCAGCGGTTCCCAAACTATCGCTTGTGGGGCCATAAAATGTAGTGAGCAATAAAAAAAATATTTTATTTCATAATATATTCTATCATGAGTATTGGTAACGGCATATTTTGTCCGTGAAAAATATAATTATAACTTTCGCGTGCAAATTCTCATTTTTTATAGAAGCATTCATTTTTGTTAAGGTCACACAACTTTGGGAACCAATGTACTAAACAAAGGTGGTCAGCGTACGTTACTTATTAAAGACCATTATTTTGAGTACCAAAAGTTTGAGATCTAAAAAACTAACAAACTTTCGAAGCATAAAATCATAAGTCGATCACAGAGTAAAAAAAACACTATCTGAGAACTAGCTTAAACTTTAAAAGTATTCTAATAACAAAAATATGTTTATTTGGTAAAAATATTTCCTCGTTATTTTCTTAGCCGAAACTCGTTTCGTGTTGTGCTAAATGTCTATATAAAGTATCGGTTTAAGTAAAATGAACAAACCAAGCCACGCTAAGCGTATTCGCACGAGCGCTTTTTTAACGCACGGCGTTGTCGCTTTTCAAAGGTCGCTCGAACGCTTTAAAGTCACTCTTGTTTCGTTCGCCCAGAGATCACAATGCAACACTGCGCGATAAAAAAACATCGCATTAAAATCTGTCGTATTAACAAATACATCGAAATTCATTTGTTTTATGTCATAGCTTTTTTAGCACGCGTTAAAAAAACGCCCGTATGCGAGAGTGAACTAATACATTACATTATAATGAATATTTCTGAAATCCCGTAAGTTTCTACTGCCTAAAACACCTGTAACTAACATCTTGTTATTTCAAAGGAAATTAAAGCAATTACAATATGTTTTTGTTCAAGTATTTGGGCAATAGAAACTCATTAAAATACATAAAATAGAACATGATAAAACAATATAATTAAAATAAGCGATAGGCACAATCCCCTTTATTCCGAAAAAATGTATAAAGTACTATGATAAACGAATACCAAGAATCGTCTATTATACGTTACTGAATAAGATAAACCAGGGGTCACATTGGACCAAATTATGTATCATAAGAAGTACCAGGAACAAAGATGTTATGTATTTTGGAATCAATTTTATGAATGTACCAGTACGAAAGGTAGAAAGTACAGCAGTAATAACGCTGATTCTCGTTTCGGAATAAAGCGGAATGTTACTAAAAGAGTAAATAAATAAATGAATTCAAAATAAACCACGAATATAATAGTAAAATGGTACGTTCATTTTAATATGACAATTTATATAACACTAGCCATTCGATCCGGCGTTGCCTATCAATGTTTAAAATTTATTTAAAAGTTTGTAGGATAATAAAAATCTACATAAATTGTATACCTTTTTTTATTACTTTCAGTGTTTTAATATTAAAAGTTTTATTAAGACTCCTAAAAAAAATGAAATACTACAAAAGTTTTAGTAATTTAATCAATCAAATATAAAATTTCATATTAAAATGAACGAAATTATTAAGAAATATTGCGCCAAGATTTTGATATATACTTATATTGATGTTAGCTCCCTCATACAAAAGGCTACGCGATTTGAGTCTCTATAGAGTTGAGTAATACAGTCTCATAGAGGTCCACGTAACTGACAAAAATAGCAGATTTGCCTTCTCTTGGGCACGAAGGGGTTTAACATCAATGCAGATGATGAGGTCTACATATCGATATTATGTTACATTCCAACATTACATAAATATAGTATACATATGAATAAACAATAATTTTCTGTTAACAAATAATAATACACAGATATGTCCATTGTATAAATGACATTTGATGAAACACTTCACAAAACGAAAGGCAAAGTAAAATTCGAGCAATTTTTATTAAAATAATTTTAAATCGCTAAGAAAAATATTTAATTTTTATATAAAGTTTCAAATTAAATTAATATTGGCTAAGCCATTCTCTGCCACCTAAATATGACCTAAATCCATTCATATTTTAGCATCTATGTATCTCATACTAAGTCGTTTGCATTTCTCTAAAGCCGCCATAGACGGATTGCTTCAAGAGGTTGGTGTTAACTAATCAGCAGTTGCCATTTGTCATACACGGGTAGTAGTTTAAACGAAATGAAAGCCGCTGAACACCGACCGCCAGTAGACCGTGTATGGCTGTTCTTAATGGGTAATGAATTATCAATCATCCAAATATCTTAATACCAATTAATTGAAAATAGTGATAATTGTTAATATGTTTTTGATGATTTCATTGTTGAATTAAATATATAATGGACATTTTATTTGCAGTTTAGATTTTTTTTAATAATCAGTGTCTTAAAATCACAATTTGATCAATTTATATTAGATTTTATTCTGTGGGAAAACATTAAATTGGGAAAATATATTTGATTTTATTAAATGATCCGAGTTACTTATGATTGAAAATCAAAATATTTGACTGGCGTTAAAATTTCCAAATTAATCTTTAATTTTTTGTAATCAAAATAATTAGCGAGTTAAAGTAAACTTTAGGAAAGATTGTATTTACACATTTTGTATAGAAAATAATAATTTATCCGCAACCAAAACAAACGATTTTTATCTCGATCGAACCCGGTTAGGTACAAGTCAAGCACAATGACATGGTACCTGGATTATGACGTCACTACAACATGTGTTATTTCACATAAATGAAACAATCTAATTATGGAAGTGAGTATACTGAGTTTGATTCGTAATTTAAATAGTATTGCATGATAAAGATTGAATGTATATGAGCATACACGTCCGAAGTCTTTCAAGCTGAAATATATTTACGTAATGAAGTAGTTTATAACTATTATTGTATGATGCTAAAGTACGGCTAGAGATGTATAGAGTTACTCTGTGTAGTCCCAGCAGTCCTTCTCGTAGCCCTCGTACACGTGCTCCAGCAGCACCTTGCGCCGGCTGTCGCAATATCTGAAACGCAGTCATATTTTATACCGATAGACAAACGAACGATAATTGACATTAACAAAATAAGTCGATTTTGCTGAAAAAAATGTATTTTTTAATTGTCGCACGAAGAATAGTTTATCAACTGGGTGTTAAAGGGTGCCTCGCTATTTGAAAGAAATCAAGAGATTAGGGAACACGCTTCCTCGTTTTCCGTTATATAAGATTTAAAAAAAAAAACATGAACCACAATAGTTTCCACAATCCTTTACCTGCTTACTGTTATACAAAACAAGGAATATATAGTAGATTTGGTATAGTTTAGTTTGAAATATCTATACTAATATGTTGCTAAGTAACTATTCAATGACTCTTACTTTGGCATTTACTTTTCAAGCCATATTTGAAGGCACCGGAGGGTTTAACCTTTTGGCAGCCAAAGTCTTTTATTTGTGACATACCTGTATTTGTCTTGAACCTTCTGCTTGATGTAAGCGAGGTTCTCGCTGGTGATGTCACGCTCGAGGTACTCGGAGAGCGTCTCTGTGGCTGACTCGAGGTCGCGCTGGTTGTCCTCGAAGATGACCGACTGGTTGTTCTTGCGCAGGTAGTACGCGAACACGTATGTGTACATGAGTGTCTGCCGGCACTGGCATAAGATGTCCACAGCCTTCTTCAAGAACTGAACCTGTGGAAGATATTTCAAAGTTAAATATATAAAAAAAATAAAAGACTTTGTAACTGAAATCGATCATAAGTATAGAATCTTAAGAATAAGCATGTATTCGCATAATTACAAGTCAATAATGCGATCCGATCCGATCTGATGATGATGATGATCTTATGAGGAACCGCGATTTTGTCTAAAGCGATGAATTCCAGAGTGGTCTAAATAGACTTCTTGGGGTGTACTAGAAGATCATCTCCCTGAAGGGTACCGTGAGCAAATAAAATTAAGGCTTCGCAAGAAGAGGAAAGAAGAGGATTGCAGTAGAGGGTTTCTGAGGGTTACTCTGGTAACCAGTAATATTTTGAAAGAGGGCTACTAGAAATAAGATTTTAATATCTATAGTTAGGAGAGAAAATGGTAAGATATTATTGAAATTCAACGAGTTAAGTGTAGTGAGGTGCTATTTACTTCGATCCAGCTCATGTTGTGCTGTTGCATCTCCTCCATCTTCTCCTTGACGGAGGCGTACAGCTTGGACTCGAAGCGCAGCGACTGCATGTGGTTCATGTATCTGTTGCAGTAGAAGAGGTAGCGCTGCAGCGCGGACCGCGAGCGCTCCTGCGCGTCGCGCGCCGCCTTCGCCTCGTCCTCGTCGTATCTAACATAATACATAACATTATATTAAATGACGGCCACCAAGAAAGCACGAGACAAAAAAAGTTATTAAAAACAAAAGAATGAACGATTTAGGCGGGAGTTAGTCGAAAATGCAACACCAATGAAGCAAAAAAAAGGTTAAAGGTTTCGACCCATGATGGGCTCCATTTTCCGCAACTCCACGATTAGCGCGTATTTTGCGTGAATATATATCTTTGAATTTTTTCGCCGATATGTGCAGGTTGCACCACGATGTTTTCCTTCACCTAAGAGCGTCGGTATAGCAATGAAGCAACAGCAATTCATTTGTAATAATGTAATTAAGTCATAATTTGTAAATAATATAAGCGTGAACAACAAATAAAAAAGTTATCAACAGATGGTACTAGTTTACTTTTAGCAAATATACTAATATTCCGAATATTCATGGGGGTTATTGACCCATCTCGATGTTGGCACTTGTTTGTTTGGCGCATGCCCCACCTTAACATTTCTAAACTTTTTATGCCTCTTATCATAAAATATATTGTAACAAAAGTGCTAAAACCGTGCCGAGTCCATTTTTGAATTGCCCTTAACTGTCCAATTATCCCCCAGTGGGGTACGGACTCCGTATTCGGATGCAGCTGTTTTTTTTTTATAGAGGTAAAAACGCCTTCTGGCACCATCAGTCATGTCCGGTGTATCGGGCTAAGGCTCATTGGTGTGTGAGTTGCATTACCTGTTACAATTGTACCAGCTGCTGCCGTGGGGCTCCCAGGGTCCAAGGCAGACCCAGCAGAAGTCCGCCTTGCAGTTCTGGTTCTTGCACACCATGTGGTTGCAGCCGCCGTCCTTCTCTATCGTGACGTTGCACTTGGGGCACTCCTTCGTGTTCGCCGCTATCCAGTTTGACGTCTCTGAGTCATCATCACACTTCTGCAATCACACACTCACACATATACAAACAAACTTTACACATACACATATATTATACATATTCCATACAAATCCCTTAATAACCTAGGGTTTCAATTTTGATACCAATCTTTTAAACCGTATGTTCACATTACTTTCGAAAATCAGGCTACAAAATATATCCCATATTTTGACAAATCATTATTATTAGAGCCCTTTTAATACAGATCAAAAAGTTATAAAATAAATTGTTAAGAAATCCTAACTTGTTTGTATTAATCCATGGTAACTTAATAAAAACTATAGCTAGATGGTTAAAGAATA
>QDHC01000893.1:707235-746037 GCA_013186455.1 Papilio dardanus tibullus | reverse complement strand
ATGTAAATAAGAAGCCGATTGAATTGCATTCCGGCCCGGATTTTTATATTCCTGGTTAGGGTTAAACAGTAATAACTGGATAAGCGAAAAACATTGTCTGGTCCTAGCAAACGACCTCAATAAGCAAGTCATATCGCGTTCCCTTGGTCTCTCGCTTAGCCAAGTTCTACTGTACCTCCACGGGTTATGTTACCTTGATCCACTTCTTAAGCAGACAGCAGCGCACTGGGTCGTGCCAGTTCTCCCCGCAGGCGAAGCAGAAGGTGTGCCCGCAGCGGCAGGTGACCGGCGCCGCCTCCACGTACGCCACCTTGATGGCGTTGCTGCAGTCAGGAGACGGGCACCAGCGGAGCAGGCGATTGCACTACAATACACATCACAAAAATATATTTATTTCTCTATTTATCTATTGGACCATATATCAGGCGAGTGTTATTAATAAATTAATGACTGTTGCTTATGTCGAATATCTTGAATTAAAAAAAAAACAAGTTATTTCATTACGGAGTAGTAGTGTCATTATTTTAAACTAGCTGTTGTGCGCGAATTATTCAGCGTGGAATTAAATAATATAGCCTATGTTACTCGGGGATAATGTAGCTTTCTAATGGTGAAAGAATTTTTGGAATCGGCCCAGTAGTTGTTAAGTTACTTCAATACAAACAAAAATACAAAGTTTCTCGCATTATAATATTAGTATAGACACAGTCAACCCAAATCAAATTGCATAGATATCGATATACCTCCATACACCCATTTATCCATCCATCCAATGTTCTCTCATACATGTAACATTTGTATGAATGAATACAATACCTCTACAAAACTATTGGTGATGATGTGTTGGTACTTGAGCTTGACGCGCGCGTCGCGGACCAGCCGCATCACCGTCGCGTCGTCGACCAATATGTCGCACGCGTGCGCCGCGCAAGCTATCGTTTGACCCTACACGCATACATACAAATTAACATCGCAAAAGGTAGTTTTTTTTTATTATAAAGTGGCAAACGAGCAAGCGGCCACCTGGATTCGCTGAAATAGCGAAGTGACCGCTGCCCATAGACATCTGCAATTGCAGACGCGTTGCCTACCCTTAATCTAGGGAGGAGACACACAAAAGGATAATTTCTCTTTGTACACGTCTCTTCTCCCGCCAAATCCACTTCCCCTTCCCATCATTTCCTTATAAGAAAGGGATAGGAAGAGAAAGTGGACAAAAATTAGGGATTCGGCACCACACTCGTTGGACGACACCCAGAATAGCTTCCATTTGACGCCTGTCTTCTATGTGATTGTGGTATTACACCGGGCGAGGTGGCCAATTCATGGCAAGATGTTAAAGCGGGCTCTACCACAGTCGAAGTAGATAAACGAAGTAAAGGAACATCTATTCACATAAATAGCAGCTTGATTTTAAAAACTTACTAATCCTTCTTCCATAATTTTGGTTGTCAAATATTCACACCAGCACTGTGTACAAAATCTGTGTCCACATTCCAATCCTGTCATCATCTAAAACAAATAATGACTTAAACTACTTGCTATATAAAAATGCTATTAGGCCAACAGGAAGTAGACTACTGAAATGTCAACTCCAGACTAGTCACCAAAGGAAAATAAACATCAGTAAAGCCTTGTAAACCAGGATACAAGAACCAGGGCAGTATTTTAGTCGAGTAGCATCTAATAAGTATCCGAATAAAGGATTCACTAACTTACTCTACTAAAATGTTGCTGTTCGGACACATTTAGTTACTAAATATTAATTAGTTATGTTAAATAAGTGAATTATAACTTCATAAATAAACATAAAAACCCATTGACTGATAACCTCCTTCTGTTGGAAGTCGGTTAAAAATTAAACATCTTAACCCATTCAAATTACTTGACAGTCAACTTAAATACTATCCTGGTGTGTACAAGGCTTTACACCAATAATGGAATTTCCATCGCTAAAATAAAGTCTTTATAACTGATTAACCTAAAGTGGCTGAGTAAGTTACATACATATAAGCATACAAAAACTGACTTACCTGCAAACCCATCACCTTTCTGTCAGAACATGATAGCTTATTAAATAATATTATTTAAATACAATACATACTGATGTTGGTAGAATCGAGAAACATATTTCACATTCTTCTGCGCCTGATGATGATATCCGTCTGGGTAGCTGTGAATAAAAACATACACTTGAATAAAGTTTATTTTCTCGTCCTTAATGATAGGATATACAAATCATGAGCTTTAAGAGTTCAGGTGGGCTACCCAAAGTATATTCGTTACAAAACGATTCTATAGCGAACATCAAAAATGTATGAAACCGAATGACGTTCGATATTTCATATGTGACTGTCGTAGTCAGTTTCCTACACTCTTATCGATTCAAAATTATGGCAAATATCCTAAAATTCAGAAACACAGGAATATCAAAAAAGTATGGATGGAGTCAAAAGTGTGTGAATTCAGAAAAAAGTTGATAGAGAAGTATGGCAGAGTAGTTCAAACTATGCCGAACCTACATAAGGAAAAAAGAAGGATGATGAGTTTGTTTATAATTATAGTCTTGTTACATACCTTTGGCCTCTGTATAACTGGTTTTCTAAATGGATTAATAACTCTAGCTTCAGCGAACAACTGATCCTGGTCCCCATCGTAGAAACGCTCCATCAACTTCTCTTTGTCCCATTTGAAATGATTTAGTAGTATCCTGGTTGTTGTGGCTGGTATCTATACAAAATAGTACTTAAATGTACAGTCAATTCCAGATAATTGAGACTTCAAGGGAGCATGATACTTTTGTCAATTATACAGGTTGAGCAACCTCTATAATTGACAAAACCTGAGAGCTCTAATCGAGGTTCCACTGTATTGGACTTTTTAAATTACATAAATGAAAATTATATTGAAACCATAAACAAAGTTATGAATATAAAAGATTTCACTCCAATCTTCTTTATACCTGAACACAATGTACATTAAAGCACAATACATTAGCCCTAATGTTTGACTTAAAAATACACGAAAAAAAAACCTAGGTCAGACGTAGGTTGCTTTTTTCAAGCAAAAAACTTATTAATTCAACACACTTATACAATTACCACAAAATTTCTATTAAATTTATATATAAAATGTTGAGTCATCTCGGTAGCTTTATACCTTAGTCAAGTTTGTAAACAATGTAATTTATTTGTAAATATTGATTTGAGTTGTAAATATGATATAATGCAGAAGTATAAAAATAATTCAATTAAAAAATATATATATAATGATTAGTTGTAGAATATTGTTAAAATGAAATATTACAAAAATTAACAAAAGAAAAAATAATTCCATTGTTAAAAATATACCCAGGCTTTTGTTGTATATTTGTATGTTTCTACTATATATTATGGATTTGATTCCTAATTCAATATTCCTTTATATTTTTGACTTTTTGCTTGTTTCTAATGGTAATTCCAATTGTCCTACATCAATCAACATCTTTCCTACAGTGAACGAGTAACCTCATTCGATTAATCCATTGTTTACCACTAACATACTGACCTCAACTACTGTATTCACTTCTTTGATACAATCCACCATGTGCTGAACAATTTCCTCCGTAGATAATACCTCATAGGGATACTCCTCTAACTCCGTTTGTCTTTCTCTTGTACTATGTGTCTCGTCCATGACAAAGTCGACATCGTCTCCGCTAGACTCGTTACCAGAATCCACATCATCCTTTGTATCGTCCTCAGAGTCCATCGTCAAAAGCACACAATTTTTAGGTACCAGATAAAAAAAGAATACAGCCAAACACTGCTAATGATGAAATAATTACACCTAAGATTTAGGAAAGGTCAACAATGAAGAAAATAGTTCACCCACGGGCTGCCAAAACCTCTGACGTATTTGTAGGCAGCAAAAAGGTAGGCAATGTCTATGACGTCACTCTTTAATACTAAGTTTTGTTTATGGTTCTCTAAACAGTGAATTACGTTTAAAAATTATAAACACGATAATGGTTGATCTTATAAATTCTATCCGAGCTTGAAGTAAGGTTTTTTATATTCTATTTTTACGAAAATATTTACGTGTCTAATTCATAATCTTTTATGTAAGCTCCTCAAAGGTAAAAGCCAATTAGTATGAACTTGAACCACTCATGTCTAAGATTTCACTATTTCAGTAGAATAAAACTTTATTTAAAAATAAAATTGAAGAATGAGAGCTAACAATATTCGTTAAATAAAACGTGGAACATAGAAAAGACACCAAAAAATATTTTTTTTTACTCACGTTCAGAAAGGCTCTGAAAAATCCATACACCTGTCTGCCTTTAGCTATTTTATTGATTTTTCAACATTATGTGTACATGGTAACATTGGTTGATGCGTCATGCTTTGACTGCACTGCAATTTTTTTTCTTTCTAATTTTTCGATCGAGTTGTCAATATCGTTCCGGCATTCGCCTGAAATATTTTTCGTGTATTTAGATTTTAAGCTTATTTATTAGATATAGAAACAACAAAAAGTATCATGGGGGACTCCCTAGACGGGAGTGAAAGCGCCTCGGAGGCGCAAAACGTTGTAGCAGTAGAATTTCAAGATTTTGCTAATTACCTGCGCAGAGCTGCAACGGTACTTTTACCTGAAGATGACATCGTTCCACCGGCACTGAACGCTGCGTTAGACGACAAAGTTAACCAGGATTGCATTAGGAAGTTTATATCTGATCCGCAAGTGTCGTCTTTGTATGTGCAGCGGTTTTCGCTAAAAGGTTTGTTACAAAAAATGCATGTGCAATGGGTGTGTACCCGCTGTAATGAACAATTAATTTTAAAAAGTACTTTCATTGCAATTGTACTTGCAAAAATATATCCTTTAAATAAAGACAAAAGATCTATCTAAGATTAACTAACTTCTTAATGTTTAAACAGAGGATGATAGTGAGCAGCCCACAGAGGGGGAAGAAGAGAAGGAGGCTGTTAACTATCAAATCAGCAATGAGGTAAATATATTTCCATCATAGTCATATTATTGTAACTGTGTATTTGTTGACTACTTGATCAATTTCAAGGCCAGTAAAAATGATTCTGATTTATTTCATAACAAAATATTTGTAAATTCCAATAAGAAAAAAAATCTAATATATTGAGTAATCTTATAAGATTTTTATATCATATTGATCTTACAATTTGCCCTATATTGTAAGTTACAATTGAAATATTTGCTTAATGACCATTTTTAGAAAACAATCTACAGTTTCTTACTTTGTAGAACAGTTAGTTTTTTGATGGTCATATTTTATGTAACTTTAGAAATTCTTTTCATCCAATCCTTGCTTAGGTCCACTTCACGTCACCGCGAGTTGCAGCATTTGTTTGCATCAAGCGTGGTGCTGTGATTGAAGCCGACAAATCTATACATAGCCAAATGCGCCTCATCAATCTCTCTGATGGCTCACCATATGAGACATTGCATGCCTTCATCAGTAAAACTATGGCACCATTCTTCAAGAGTTATGTCAAAGAAAGTGGTAGAGCTGACAGGTAAAAATAACATTAGTCAGAGTCTAGTCAGAACTATTTATGAAAGAATTTGATACATCAAAATATTTTTTGTTTTGACAAAGAGACAAAGAGTAAGGCCACATTCCTAAAGGCGCCTTTTTAACGCTCGGTGTTTGCGTTTTTTCTATGTTTGCCCTCATATGAACGCAGCAAAATCACTCTTGTTTCGTTAACACAGTGTTACAAAATCTAATATAAAAAAGTGTCGCGTTTTATATGCGCTACTGTATGAAGAGAGATGTAGAAATGCAATTTTTCTATTTCAACATGCATGGGAATATAGACTAAGATTATTTATCATCTATCTCTTTCTCTCTTATATCAAATGCAAGGCAATAGGGTGCATTTTGTAAGATTTTTTAGTACATAACAGGTTTATGTAACTCAAATATTTTTTATTAGGGATGGAGACAAAATGGCACCATCAGTGGAGAAAAAGATAGCAGAGCTGGAGATGGGGCTGTTACATCTGCAACAGAATATTGATATTCCTGAAATCACTCTTCCTGTTCATCCTCTCGTTGCTACTGTTATTAAAAGGTAATAAAACATTTATAATAACTAAGTCTCAAAATCATGAATGTTGTCTTAGACACACATACAGACACTTCAATGTTATTTATCTATATTTGTAGAGATGACTAATACACATTCATTAATATGTTAATATATCCATCACAAAAAGGGCATACTCCATGCAAATAATGTGGAGGCAAACAATAGACTAAGGACCATAAATATTTTATGTCTTCCTTATGAGTTTCACATCCCAAAAAAGTACTGTATAATTTTTAATTAAGTTTTATTAATTAAGAGAATGCTAAGTTATTATAAATACCATTAATATGCATATCCAAAATATTTTTGTTCTGCTTCTGTTGTATCCTTATATCTTTGGCAAGGATAATTTGAAATTTTTATGTATGTGTGCGTATTGTTTATTTTTAAAGTTTTTTTTTAATTTCCTAGAGCTGCTGATGAAGGTCGTAAGCCGCGTGTAGCCGATTTCGGCGACAAAGTAGAAGATTCAACATTCCTAAATCAACTGCAGAATGGAGTTAATCGTTGGATTAAAGAGATACAAAAAGTAAAGATTTTTTTAACTACACAAGATAATAATATTACAGTATTTTAGATATGTTATTTTTGTGTATTATTTTAGGTAACAAAATTAGACCGTGACCCATCAAATGGAACAGCTTTGCAAGAAATATCGTTTTGGCTCAATCTTGAGCGCGCTTTACATCGCATTCAAGAAAAACGTGAGAGCATTGAAGTAAGTTTGAATAAAATAATGCAGTAATCTTAAAGAATTCACCCCAAATAAAGAAAATATTAGCCATAATTTTGCTTTTTAAGTTGATATTAATGTTTTTAAGCAGTGATCAATCTCTTTTTTGTTTCAAAGCAGTACGCTAAAGCCGTTTATATACAAATCTTCGCAAATCTGTGATTTTAGTATCTAACCCGAACACTTCATTAGACCGATGTCGCGCAAAAAACGAAGCAAAATCTTAGTTTTTTGCGCGAACTCGGACTAATGAAGCCGTAGGGTAAGCGATACATATGAATAATTTGTCACAATTAGAGAAGATATACACTATTTTGTTTTTAGGTTGCCTTAACTCTAGACATACTGAAGTACGGTAAGCGTTTCCACGCGACCGTGTCCTTTGACACCGACACAGGACTGAAGCAAGCATTGGCTACAGTCTCTGATTACAATCCACTCATGAAAGACTTTCCCATCAATGATCTACTGAGTGCTACAGAACTCGAGAGAATCAGGTAAGAAACATCAGTATAACGACAAAAATAGTATCCACATTTTCCTTGCCAGAAAACAGATATTTGGCAGTGGAAACTTACAGCATTTCTACCTATAAGACGCAAATGTTAAATAACTAACTGGGGTGTCACGATGACCCGAAGTGGGCCTTGGCCTCCGACAAGAATTCTCTCCAAACTTGGCGATCCTGCGTTATCACGACCCAATCGCGGACGTGGAGCTCCCTTATGTCTTTTTCAGCCTCATCGATCTAGCGATATCTGGGACGGCCAACTGGGCGTTTGCCACTCGGTCGTCCCAAATATGCGCGTTTAACACTCCGATCATCATCTAAAAAATAAAAATAATATTTCTAATTTGTTTATGATTGACAAGGTTGGCAGTGCAACAAATATTCTCCCATCTGCGTAAGATCCGATCTACGAAGTATCCCATCCAACGCGGTCTGAGACTTGTTGAAGCTATTTCACGAGATCTTGGACAGCAACTCTTGAAGGTAAGTTGGTTACCATCTTGTTAGGAGCTGCAATAGTCTAATGATTAAGGGTAGGGACTAGCGTCTTGGTCTTGAGTTCTATTCCCGCTTTTCTATTATTCTTGTTAACCATAACTTTATAGAAGCTTTAATCTTTCTTACAATAGTTATTAGAAAATGTTACTAAAGTATTAAAGTATCTGTTAATATTTTCTTTAACAAAAAAAATTATAATTTTAACAGGTTCTGGGCACAAGACGGCTGATGCATATTCCATTTGAAGACTTCGAAAGGGTCATGACTCAGTGCTTTGAAGTGTTCTCCTGCTGGGATGATGAATTTGAAAAACTTCAAGGCCTTTTGCGGTAAGATTCTCCTATACAATCAAAATATAGTTAAAAGATAATTTCACATATTTTACAAAATTACTTACTTACTTACACGAGAAGTCATTTATACATTTTATGGGCTAAAATATAAACCTTTTATTTGTCAAATAACATCTTTATATTTTAGACAAGTACTAGGTACATATTTAAATGTTTTTTTTCTATAAATGTATGTCATGGTATTTAGGGATATAGTGAAGAAGAAGCGCGACGAGCACATAAAGATGGTGTGGCGCGTGTCGCCGTCGCACAAGCGGCTGCAGGCGCGAATGGAGCACATGCGTCGCTTCCGGCGGCACCACGAGCAGCTGCGCACCGTCATGTTGCGAGTCAGTAATACTAGAACTACAAGCATCGATGACCTCCTGCATAACACTGTCCACGGTCGTCATTATGCAATATAAACTTGTGTGTCCATTGATCTCCAAGTCATTATTCAATAGGAACAAGACCATTGATAAATTCCCGAGACCTGGAACTCTCTGGGTCCTTGAGTTCGATAGATGGTTTATTCGGTTATTTGACGAGTCGCGGTTCGTGATCGATAGAGTTTATCGTTCACTGGGTTGCGGGTCACAATTGGTGACAGGACCCGATTGATCGTAAGGATAGTGATTCGATCAGTGATCTATAACGTAATGATATTGTACAGGTGTTGCGTCCCCGTGTGACGGTGAACGCGGAGCAGGCGGGCGGGGAGGTGACGCAGCCGCTCTCGCTGCCCATGGACGCGGCAGATGCTAACGCTATCGCTGAGGTATAGAATATTTTAATTATATTTTTAACTATTTTACCGGTTTAAGTCCTAGTTAAAGTCTAAATTCATGGTTCCTTTATTGGATATTTGTTTTAGGTTAACTTGGCGTATGAAAATGTGAAAGAAGTGGATTGTTTGGATATATCGCGAGAGGGATGCGATGCGTGGGAAGCGGCTGTACGTCGATACGAAGATAGAATTGGTAAGGCAATATAATACACTATGTTCTGTGTCTTGTGCCCAGGTTTTCAGCGTTCGAATCAGAATCGAAACACACTAGAACGTGCACTGTTCATTTTAGTGAGGGTTCACATTGTTCCAATTGGAATCTAGTTGGACGGGAATAAAATAAACTCGGCATTAGTGCCGCATCGTGGAAACATTTCATACTATACCGCACTCCAATCGAAATCCTAAAATATAAACTACAATTTATGCTAAAACTCGTAAATTAAATAAAAAAAAACTAGCTAAATAGAAGTTAAGAATATAGCCACCCTTAGTTTACAATATCTTTTAACTTTATCTCACAATTTTCACAATATAACTAAAAAGTTATGTGTCGTAAAGCCGCCATGTATGGGATTTGACGTGCCTCTGACTTTTTCTCGGTTTTCAATTCGAACGAAGTATGTAACTATGGCTGTATGTAGATCGCGTGGAGACCCGTATCACAGCGCACTTGCGCGACCAGCTCGGCACGGCTAAGAACGCCAATGAGATGTTCCGCATCTTCTCTCGCTTCAACGCGCTGTTCGTGCGCCCGCACATCCGCGGCGCCATCCGCGAGTACCAGACCCAGCTTATACAGCGCGTCAAAGATGACATCGAGACGTTGCATGAGAAGTTCAAGGTAACTTTATAGGAGCAGACTTGTTGTTATGTTTTCAACCTTATAATAATGTAATAAGGTTCAAATTTGTTCAATTTAATGAGTAACTACTATACGAGAATAAGTTTCCACATAGCAACGACGGTTTCTGTGTTTGTGTGCCACTGAATAGGAATAAATATGGCCCAAGGAATAACTTCTAAGGTTCTTGTGATTAGAATTGTAAAAGATTTAATTCTCATGAACTATTAAGATTTACCTGATTTTTTTAATATGGAAATTATTTGTTTGCAAATAGGTGCAATATCCTCAATCGAAATGCAGTCGTCTGTCCCTGGTGCGCGACTTACCGCCCGTGGCAGGCTCCATCATCTGGGCCAAGCAGATAGACCATCAACTTACTGCTTATTTGAAGAGAGTCGAAGATGTTCTTGGTACTTAATTTAAATGCTTTAATATCCATTATTCTTTAAATTTATATTTTTTGTTTTTTGATGCTAATTCTTTATTCATATTCTTGTAGGCAAGGGTTGGGAGAATCATATTGAGGGACAGAAGTTGAAAGCAGATGGTGATAGTTTTCGTTTGAAATTGGACACTCAAGAAGTCTTTGATGATTGGGCACGTAAGGTAAGTTTAGAAGTATTTTGTATTTCTAACATTTTTTACTTATATTTACTCTTCAGAATGTTAAAAAATTAATGTTAATATTATAGGTGCAGCAACGTAATCTCGGTGTATCGGGAAGAATTTTCGCTATTGAATCAGTGCGCGCTCGGTCCAGCAAAACTGGGACTATTTTGAAATTAAAAGTTAACTTTTTACCTGAAATTATAACGTTGTACAAGGAAGTAAGAAACTTGAAGAATCTTGGATTCAGGTATAAACAAACATATCCCATTTACGGCAAAAAAAAATGACTTAAGAATTATGCTTACTAAAGCAATATTGCATTATAATATAGCCCTTGCATTAATTTATTTGCTTTTTCCAGAGTTCCATTGGCTATAGTGAACAAGGCGCATCAAGCGAACCAACTTTACCCGTACGCGATATCCCTAATTGAAAGTGTTCGCACTTACGAACGCACTTTAGAAAAGGTATGTATACAAAATCTTATATACAAAATAAGCACAGATAAATAAATTCAACACATATTGCGCCTAAATATAAAAATTTCACTTGTATATTAAATAGGGTAATGATTTTACTAACACATGCATTTGTATTCACGCAGCTGAATAATAGGACGTATACAAAGGTAGTGATTTTAGAATGCATGCTTTTTATAAGATTTTATTATTTGGCTTGATATTAATCATATTTCATCTCCCTATAAACAATTTGAGCTGTTATGTGTTAACAAAACAAACAAATATAAAAGTATCATATTTTATATTGTGTTATAGATTTTTTTTATAATAGGTAGCTTTTTCATTTATGTAATTTTAGTGTAATATTTTTATTCGCAATCCACAGTAGATATTTTTCTTTAATCCTTTTTTTTTTTTATTTTTCGACGTATTCTAAAATGTTTCTAACTTCTAGATCCGAGACAAGGCATCTATTATACCTCTAGTGGCGGGTCTTCGTCGCGACGTACTCAACCAGGTGTCGGAGGGCATGGCGCTGGTGTGGGAGTCCTTCAAGCTGGATCCTTACGTCCAGAAGCTGAGTGAAGTTGTACTATTATTCCAAGAGAAGGTAATTTTAGTTGTAATATTCGTTATTAAGAGATATGGAATTAACCCCTAAATTGTAGGATATTTTCCTTTTTAGAGTACTGGCTGTCGCACGCGAATCCGTATGCACAGAATAAAAAACAAACATAAAATTAAAAAGCTGTGTGTTCGACTTTTGAAAATTTCAACGAGATCCCTATAGCTGTTCTAATGATACCTTCAAGCATACATAAATCGTAATTTTTGTATTAATTATGTCTTATATCTAAGGTAATGTTTGTGACCAGGTTGAAGATCTGCTGGCGGTGGAGGAGCAGATCTCAGTTGACACGAGGTCGCTGGAGACGTGCCCGTACTCCGCTCAGAGCCTGGCCGACATCCTCAGCCGGCTGCAGCGCGCTATTGACGATCTCTCGCTGAGGCAGTACAGCAACTTGCATCTCTGGGTGCAGAGACTGGATGAAGAGGTATGGAAAGAGAAGATTTTTTAATAAATAAATAGAAGAAAAGTTAGAGTGAAAAAAAAGTCTTAAAAACAATGACCTTAACGGTGATGGCATGTATTTATAGTAACTGACCAACAATCCTTAGTTAGACAATAATAAAAAAATGTGTTTGCTTTTTACTTTTAGTAATAAATTAGGAAAACAAACATTTATGATGTTTTTTCTTTTAGGTTGAGAAGAAATTAGCAGCTCGTCTTCAAGCAGGAATCGAAGCTTGGACTGCGGCTTTGTTAGGAAAGGCTAATGAGCTGGATTTGTCTATGGATACGTATTCACCCGCTGAGCCTACACACAAGCCTGGTGGAGAACCACAGGTAATTAGAAACAAGAGTCTTGTATGCACTAGGATAGTAATTTAATCGAGTAGCAAGTGATTTAGTAACTAAGCATGTCCAAACAGTAATTTAGTAAAGTAGATTAGTAAATCCTTTGTTTGAATACTTGCTACTTGTTAGTCGACTTACTATCCTAGTGCGAATAACGCTTTAGAGTAGTATTTGTGTTGTTTTTTTTTTAAATACAGAGCATATTTACTTCTGTGGACGGACGGACATATGTGAATGTTTCCTTGTAGGATTGTTCAATGTGTAAGAAAAGATTTAAATATCTAATGCACTTATCTGGACTCCCCTAGTAAACAATAAAAACAGTTATACTTTTGGTAGAAATTAAATATGTTTTCTTTTCATAGATCGCTCGCGTGGTGCACGAGGTGCGCATCACAAACCAGCAGATGTACCTGTTCCCGTCGCTGGAGGAGGCGCGCTTCCAGCTGATGCGCCAGATGTTCGCCTGGCAGGCCATCGTCACCAGCCTGCACCGGCTGCAGAGCACCAGGTCAACTTACACATATTACTATTTATACAACATTAGTGGTTCCTCGCGACTTTGTCCGTGCGGAATTAAAATATATGTTACTCGGGGATAATGTAGCTTTTGATGGGTGAAAGAAAATTTGAAATTGGACCAATAGATTTAAGTTATTTCAATACATACAAAAATACAATCTTTCCGCTTTATAATAATAGTATAAACTAGAGCGATTCTTCACCTCATATCCACATCATGGGACTCCAACATTCGCTATGTTATTGGTGATTAGGACTTAGTAAGGTAGATATAAATTCAGTCTAACATTCTAGTAAATAAGGAAAAAATAGTGATTATTTTAAACTTATATACCTAGGATATTGATACCGTGTAATCTACGAAGATTTAACACCTTGTTTGTGTTTCTCTTTTTGTTTTCTTTTTTTCAATATGTTTTTTAAACCCTTGTAATGGTATAGATATCAAGTGGGCGTGGCGCGCACGCAGACGGTGACGTACAGGAACTTGCTGACGAAGTTGCCGTGCGGCTCCTCGCCGCTCGAGAACGCGTATGACGCCATCGAACAGAAGATATCCCAAGTTAGAGAATACGTCGATGAATGGCTACGGTATGATATTTAACACGTTCACGGCTTACTTGTATAAACGTTAAGTCACAAATTACGTGATACATTCGTAGTGGCGAATGTGTTGACTATTTTTTATATGTTTTATTTGAATATTTGTTACAGTTATCAAGCGTTATGGGATCTACAACCGGAAACTTTGTATGGACGCCTCGGAGAAGATATTACTCTTTGGATCAAGTGCCTCAATGATATTAAGTTAGTAAATATTTAATTACAAAGTACCATTTTGCAATGTTTAAGGTTTTGATGATCATACCGACGCTGTCGATTTTTTTTTTAAAAACAAGTTTTAATAAGTTAGGCTGTCATTACGTTTTTTGTGTTACTTTCATTAAATTGCACGTAGCAATAATTTATCTAAAGGCTATACCAGTAATAAAAGGTTATAATGTAATGTCCCCTACTAGGAAATCTCGAACAACATTCGACACATCGGATACGCGACGCGAATACGGTCCGGTGGTGATCGACTTCGCGCGCGTACAGAGCAAAGTGGCGCTGAAGTACGATGCGTGGCACAAGGAGGTGCTCGGCAAGTTCGGCGCGCTACTCGGCGGCGAGATGGTGCAGTTCCACGCTCGCCTCGCTAAGTCACGCGGACAGCTTGAGCAGCAGACCATCGGTAAGGGACATTTGAAGGAGAACTCGTGAAAAAGAAAAGTGTGTCGTTACTTATAGTTAATTATATTAGGAGGTTAAACATAAAAAATGCATGAAAATGTTTAAAATAATGATGTTTACCTAAATCATAGTATATTACTGACTGATCTTAACACTATGTATTCATTAGACCGAGTTCGCGATATTGACGGAGATATTGCTTCGGCGTAAAGTAGTTTTTTTGCGTGACATTGATCTAATATAGCTAGGGTAACAATAAATAGTTTATTTAAAGTAAGCAATATCTACAGAGGCGGCATCTACCAGCGATGCGGTATCTCTCATCACTTACGTGCAACAGTTGAAGAGAGAAGTGTTGGCTTGGGAGAAACAAGTCGACACATACAAGGAGGCGCAACGCATCTTGGAACGACAAAGGTTGAAACAATATAAATTCGAGATGTAATTAATAAAAAAGTAAAAAGAAATGGTTAAAATTATGGTAAATTATTACAGATTCCAGTTTCCGACACAATGGCTGCATGTTGATAATATTGAAGGCGAATGGAGCGCGTTTAACGAAATTATGCGCAGGAAGGATTCTTCTATTCAGACACAAGTATTTACCTATATTTTTATTAAAAACTTCATAGAACGTAAGATACTATGATGAGTACGCGAGTACATGTAGACACGTAAGATTCTAATACTCTGGCTTCATTTGACCGAGTTCGGGATAAAAACAGAGATTTTACTTCGGCGTAAGTCCGTTGTTATCACGAACTCTGCGTACTCAAGCCAGACATAAGGGATATTAGTTTTAATTTTCAATTAGCTTAAAATTAATTTTGATATTTTTCACTAAAAATGCAAACAAAGTATAAAAAACTAATCCGTAAATTCACAGGTGGCATCACTCCAACAAAAGATCGTAGCTGAAGACAAAGCCGTAGAGAGTCGTACTATGGAGTTCCTGGGCGAGTGGGAGCGCAACAAGCCGACCGACGGCTCCACGCGGCCGGAAGACGCCCTCGCGCGTCTGCAGCTCATGGAGACGCGGTATACCAAGCTCAAGGATGAGAGGGATAATGTTGCGAAGGCCAAGGAGGCGCTGGAACTGCACGATACTGGTAAACATCATAAGGTTTTTTGGAACTTTGTTTTTAAATTTTTCCACTCTCTAACAACACACAGAGTGCGACCCACACATTTAATACTTACTAAGGGCGCTCCTTATTGTAATTTTTTCATAACAAATACACTAAAACACTAATATGTAAATATTTAACGCATCTGAGTGCTACATACAAGTTTGCTATTTAGTATAACGCAATGCTTGGATTATAGGTTCAATTGGGCCGAAACAGTCCTTTTTAAATCGTTTAACTAATGAATTTGAGTAAAACAGGCAGTTCAGTGAACAACGAGCGTATGACCGTGGTGATGGAGGAGCTGCAGGATCTGCGCGGCGTGTGGGCCTCGCTCAGCAAGATCTGGACACAGATTGATGACATCAGGGAGAAGCCCTGGCTCTCCATACAGCCCAGGAAGCTAAGGTATGTTTGTAGAAATATACCCTGACTAGCGACCTGCCCCGGCTTCGCATGGTGGCAATGCTGATACTACACTACACTAAAACTGTGAACGTTGTTTATAACAGCCACACTAATAATTGTACCCGTGCGAAACCGGAGCATGTCGTTAGTTATACATAAAAACCTTTCCCTTCCATTAAAAAAAACACATCCAAATCCGCTGCGTAGTTTTAAAGATTTAATCATAGATAGGGTTATAGAGACAGAGAAAGCGACTTTGTTTTATACTCTAGTGATTTTGTTATTTTACTAAAATGCTTATTTATTAAATGTAATTTCTACAAAAATTTAGGCAACAACTGGAAGCGATGTTGAATGAACTGAAAGAGCTGCCAGCACGACTTCGCATGTACGACAGCTATGAATACGTCCGCAAACTGCTGCAGTCATATACTAAGGTTTGCATAGTTCTTATATTTATTTCTTACCTTATTACGCATGTAACTGCGTCACTTGCGTTTGTAATAACAGGCCTTAGGTCTTGGAGTTGTTAGTGGTCATCTAAGGTGTCCATTGGCGTAGATTCATTAGTCCCTGGATCATCTATGAGCTGAAAACTCTAAAAAAGAAATAATTCTGGGTTTTCTTAATGAAATGCGTTGTATTTCAGGTGAACATGTTAATAGTTGAGTTGAAGTCCGACGCGCTGAAGGAGCGTCACTGGCGGCAGCTGTGCCGCGCGCTGCGCGTGGAGTGGGCGCTCTCGGAGCTGACGCTGGGCCAGGTGTGGGACGCGGACCTGCTGCACAACGAGCACACGGTCAAGGATGTGGTGTCCGTAGCGCAGGGAGAGATGGCGCTCGAAGAGTTCTTGAAACAGGTACGAAAACATTACTGGACTTCTCTCTCTCTCTCTTTCTCTCTCTCTCTTTCTCTGGCTCTCGCTCTCTCTCTCTCCCTTTACTAAAATGTTGCAAAAATGTGTTTTAAAAGATGTTATTGAGTCACTAGCTGTCGCCAGTAACTCCGTCCGCTCAAAACTAAAAAGATAAACATAGTAAGTAGACTATGTGTTCTACATCTATAACTAATTTCATCAAGATCCGTTGAACCGTTTCGACGATAATTTCAAACAAACATCCATCGTAACATTCGCATTAACAATATTAGTATGTTGGTTTTCATTTCTCGGGAAGTAACTCTTCCAATATAAGTGAAAATGACTAATTGTGTAGTTTTTCTTTGTAAAGGTTATTTTGCTAATTATATTTATTGTATCGAATGTTAGGTGCGCGAGTCGTGGCAGAGTTACGAGCTGGATCTGATCAACTATCAGAACAAGTGTAAGATCATCCGCGGCTGGGATGATCTCTTCAACAAGGTCAAGGAGCACATCAACAGTGTTGCTGCTATGAAGCTCTCGCCCTATTACAAGGTAAAAATCTTAGGGTCCCACTGTAAAAACTTACAACAACAAGAACATAATCACGCCCGTAACCCAGAGGGGTAGGCAGAGACAACGGACCTCCATTTAGCTCGATCCTGACTCACCTATAAAAATTTTACATAAATATTTGAAAATAATTTAAAAGTTGCTGTTTACGAAAATATGTTTTGTATATGTAAAGTAGCCGTTTTGTAGGTTTATTTTAGTTATTTTATCTTCAGTTTTCTTTGTCCATTTATCACGGAACATCCTGTATATGTATTTTTACTTAGGTGTTTGAAGAGGAAGCTCTGACTTGGGAAGAGAAACTGAACCGCATCAATGCGCTGTTCGACGTGTGGATAGATGTGCAGCGCCGCTGGGTCTACCTCGAGGGCATCTTCAGCGGCTCCGCGGATATCAAGACATTGTTACCTGTCGAGACCAGCCGCTTCCAGAGCATCAGGTAACTCTGAGATGTACATTTATCTAGTTTAGTTTTAGTAGTTCAGTGTTAACTGAACAGTCCAAATTGAACTGTGAAAACTGTACAGTTAGCACTGAGCGTAGCCGGCTTTACTAAAGAGCCTCAAAACTAATGGGTTGCCTAATACATTAAAAGACAGAGAAGGCAGTTAGTACGATTCAAATAATAATAAACTCCAGCTCCGAGTTCCTGGGCCTGATGAAAAAGGTGAGCAAGTCGCCGATGGTGATGGACGTGCTGAACATCCCGGGAGTGCAGCGCTCGCTGGAGCGCCTCGCGGACCTGCTCGGCAAGATACAGAAGGCGCTCGGAGAGTACCTTGAACGGGAGAGGAGCAGCTTCCCGCGGTATGACCATTGAACTACTGTAGATAAGATTTTGTATTAAAAATCATAGAATTAGTATAGTCGACCTACTCTGGTACCGTATGTGGACGAATTTAAATTATAACTTGAAGGTACGATCTGTATTACCCTACGGCTTTACAAGACCGACGTCACGGAAAAACGGCCTTGCGCCGAACAAGAATCTCCGTTTTTATCGCGAATTTGACCTAATGAAGCCATATGGTTATAGTTTTTAAACGAGTAGTAGTTCGATATATGTTCTAAAAGTCATTTATGGGTGATGATGATTTATCTGTAATCTGAAAATTATTTATACCTAAAGAAAATTGTATTAAATAATATTATTGGTCTTAGTTTCTACTTCGTGGGTGACGAGGACTTGTTGGAGATAATCGGCAACAGTAAGAACATAGCTCGCCTTCAGAAGCACTTCAAGAAGATGTTCGCGGGCGTCGCCGCTATCATACTCAATGATGATAACACTGTTATAAATGGTATTGCTTCCAGAGAAGGTGAAGAGGTTAGTGGATACTTCAGAGAATAATTCTTTCATTCTTCCTTCAAGTATGTTAACTGAGAAAAGTGGTTTAATACGCTTTGAAATGCCAATTTAACTTTAAAAAAAAATCCTATTGAGCCAGATATATGGTGTTGGGACTAATTTTACATATGATCCTTTATTAGACTAAAGAGTTGTTCTTAAAGAGTGAAGGTGCTATTCACATTTTTTCTTTAATTTTCTAACCCTACGGCTTAATTAGACCGATGTCGCGCAAAAAACGATTACGCCGAAGCAAAATCTCTGTTTTTATCGCGAACTCTGTCTAATTAAGCCATAGGGTAAGGATGCAGTCTCTTTTGACCGTGTATAAAAAATGTGTTTTTTAATTATTTCTTAGGTATATTTCACATCACCAGTGTCAACCATAGAGAATCCGAAGATCAATTCTTGGTTGTCAATGGTTGAGCGCGAGATGCGCGTGACGCTGGCCTGCCGCCTCAAGGACGCGGTCTTCGATATCAAGCAGTTCAAAGACGGAAATGTTGACCCGCAGAAGTTTATTGAATGGTGTGATAAATATCAGGTATGTTAGATAAGTATTAAAATAATTATCGGTATAATATAAAATAAATAATAGCCCAGGTTACTTAGTGATATTGTGGCTTTATAAATTGAAAGAATGTTCGAAATCAGTCCAGTAGTTTTTGAGTTATTTCTATTTATACATAATTACACTAGAAAGTCGTCATTGTATATTAATATTATAATGTGTTTTAATTAACGATTATCGAATACCAAATACATACGACATAACAAAAAAGAAACAAAGTTTTTTTTAGGAACATTTTATGTCGCAAGCAAATAACATAAAATTCTTGCCCCTAGGCTCAAATAGTGGTGCTAGCCGCTCAGATCTTATGGTCTGAAGACGTGGAGAATGCGTTGTCTAACGGCGGCGGCGACGGCCTCAAGCAGGTGCTCACACACGTTGAGGACATGCTCAACATCCTCGCTGACTCCGTGCTGCAGGAACAGCCGCCGCTCAGGAGGAGGAAGCTGGAACATCTCGTGAGTATGACTGCAGTCGAATTCAATGGAAATTATAAATTATCAAATCGACAATCATTTTACATTTTAAAAATGCTAGCTGTTGCCCGCGACTACGTCCGCAAAATTAAAAAAAAATAGTAAGCAGCTTATGTGTTTTCCGGACTGTTGGCGACGGCTTAAGGAATGCGGCGTCAAGTAGTTATAAGAGCTGGCATTGTATTCGTCTGACACCTAGTGTAAGACCTCATTGTTATCGATTGGCATTTCTTAAAAATATACCCTGAGTGGCCGCTAGAGGGCGAAGTTGTTTATTAGCCCTTTAGTGGTGATGAAGGACGAGGGATCCGTGTGTATGGTACAAAGAACAACGTGAACAATGGAATAAAGAACAACGATAACAATGGGGTCACTATTTCAGCTTTAGTATAAGAAGTAGTCGTAAATTAAGAAATACACAGCCCTAAGGGAATAATAAAGGCAACAAGTAGTCAGTAACAAGAAGAAGTTTTTAATAATTAAATACAGTCCACTACACGGACTATGTTCTACATGTGTGTAAAATATTATCGTGATCTGTTTAACCGTTCTGATATTCGTGTGTCAGATCAACGAGTTCGTGCACAAGCGCACGGTGACGCGGCGCCTCATCGCCTCTGACGTCACGAGCGCGCGCTCCTTCGAGTGGCTCTGCGAGATGAGGTTCTACTTCGATCACAGGAACAATGATGTGGGTTTACACTTTAAAAACTTTTTTTTAAAATTCTAAAAAAAGCTGGTTTTCAATTCGTCTGTATTTTGTTTAATTTCAAATATTAGCAAATTATTGCTACAAGTAAAACTAAATCCATGACAGAGATTTTTAGATTTTCGTTAATTTATCGGAACCTGATTATAAGCTACATAGGTCAACCTTCTCTTTGGGCATGTGGTATAGATCTGACATTTTAGAGGTTTTTTATGCTTCCTTTTTATATTTCTATAGTATTCTATCTTTTAACATAGTTGTTTTATTTGTGTTTTGTTGTGTACAGGTGCTACAACAGCTAACCATCCACATGGCGAACGCTAAGTTCCTATACGGGTTCGAGTACCTCGGCGTGCAGGACCGGCTGGTGCAGACGCCGCTCACCGACCGCTGCTACCTCACTATGACGCAGGCGTTAGAGGCGCGCCTCGGAGGATCGCCCTTCGGTAAATATTAGAGAAAGTAAACTAAATAATTACGTGATAATATTAAGGATTTCGATATCCCATTTGGGGTAAAAATCACTCAAATAGTAAATAAAATAAAAAATATTTAAATCGATAATGTGAACGTTTGACAACAGCCAAAAAAAG
Source organism: Papilio dardanus tibullus (assembly GCA_013186455.1). Taxonomy (NCBI): domain Eukaryota; kingdom Metazoa; phylum Arthropoda; class Insecta; order Lepidoptera; family Papilionidae; genus Papilio; species Papilio dardanus. Next base: position 725,304 of record QDHC01000893.1, on the reverse strand, counting down.
ATTAGAGAAATTCTATAACTTTGGTTACTGTGTACGTATACGAGTATAAAGATCAAAATCGCTAATTTTTTTTATTTTACTGTACTGAAAAACCTATCAGTAATTCTATTAGGGAAATTAATATGTGTGTATTTTAGGACCGGCTGGTACCGGTAAGACGGAATCAGTGAAGGCGCTGGGCAATCAGCTCGGCCGTTTTGTCTTAGTATTCAACTGTGACGAGACATTCGACTTTCAAGCTATGGGAAGAATCTTTGTCGGTCTATGTCAGGTAACTACCAATTAAAAAAAAACTATTTGTGTGTTTTTATATTGTTGTTAAACTTTTATTTTTTATTGTTAGGTTGGTGCTTGGGGTTGCTTCGATGAGTTCAATCGTCTGGAAGAGAGAATGTTGTCTGCGGTGTCCCAACAAGTTCAGACTATTCAAGAAGCATTGAAGAGCCATCAAGAAGGTGATAATACAGGTAAGGAAAATGTTATTATACTGCATCTAAAGAGAAAATTTAAACCTTTTTTATACTAATTTTAATCAAATTTAAAGGATTAGTTTTAATATCAATCTATTTAATTAATTCAATGTAATTAAAAAAAGAAACAATCTTCTCTAACTTCTTCCGTAACAACCGTAAGGCTTCATTAGACCAAATTCGCGATAAAAACGGACTTACGCAGAAGCAAAATCTCCGTTTTTATCCCGAACTCGGTCCAATGACCGAATGATGTAGCATAAGTTAAACAACGAAATTCCTGTTGTAAAGTTTGAAGTGATTTTAGGTGGTTTCAAAATTTATAAAAATATTGTCTTTCAGCTAAATCTATTACTGTTGAGCTGGTGGGTAAACAAGTACGTGTAAGTCAAGACATGGCGATATTCATAACTATGAACCCCGGGTACGCGGGCCGCTCCAACCTGCCCGACAATCTGAAGAAGCTGTTCCGCAGCCTCGCCATGACCACACCGGACAGACAGCTCATCGCTGAAGTGATGCTGTTCAGTCAAGGATTCAGAACTGCGGAGAAACTGGCCTGCAAGATTGTACCGTTCTTCAAGTTAGTATAATGCCTAGGCTTCGTTAGACGGAGTTCGCGATAACAAAGGCAATTTTGCTTCTTCGGCTTTATTGCGAACTAGGTATATTGAAGTCGAAGTTGTATCCTTAAGGTCATTAACAAATCTAGATTTGTGTGCCTCGCAGCGACTCGTCTTAAGTTCTAAAACGGTCACATGTTTTTTTTTAATGCAATCTATATCAGACTTTCACAAACTGGTGAAATCCTACAAATTTACTTGTGAACTTAAAATCCTATTATCCTTGTAGATTATGTGATGAGCAACTTTCAAATCAATCTCATTACGATTTCGGCTTGCGAGCTCTGAAGTCTGTGCTAGTGTCTGCGGGTAACGTCAAACGTGATCGCATACAGAAGATAAAGGTAAGAGAACTTTAAATAATTTGTAGAGTTGTACGACTCTTGTTAAGTCCAAGCTTAAACTCCAAATTTTACGGCGACCTCGTTTTATTTTGACTCCTTTTAGATTTTAAACGACGCTTACGTAACGGAGTATTTAAGTGGCGTTTGAACATAAGACATACTATTACAATTGAGTCCAATATTTATATGTATTTTTAGGAGAATCTAATAGAACGCGGCACTGAAGTACCAGACGAAGCTTCGATAGCCGAGTCTCTACCAGAACAGGACATCCTCATACAGTCTGTGTGTGAGACAATGGTGCCCAAACTGGTCGCTGAAGATATACCATTGCTGTTCTCATTGTTAAATGATGTATTCCCTAATGTTGGCTACACGCGAGCTGAAATGACTGGTGAGGAATTTATTATTTGTTGAGGAATTTATTTTTTAATGGGTATAGTTTTCGTTTGGGGGCCATAGAGAAGTCGAAAACATCCGATCTTTTTAAGTATCTACCATCTTTGTCTATTACACGTAGTTTTGCATTTTTATACTCTTGTATTCTTCTCCAATTTGCTACTAATACTTTTTTTAACTTATATTTTTATTACAAATAGGTTTGAAGAATGAAATCCGTGCGGTTTGCGCCGAAGAGTTCTTGGTTTGCGGCGAAGGCGATGAACAAGGATCGACTTGGATGGACAAGGTATGTTATTATCAAGTAAAATGTTTAAGGTTTAACTTAATGTAACCTAGTTTATTTAAAAGAATCGTCTTATAGGACATCAAACGCCTTTCCACGTATGGTCTTGTTTTGCTACATGATACCATTAAAGGCACTTATTAAGTTGTCATGTCATCTTTATCATAGCAAGGTGATGGTGACCAGCCATATTTATTAATATTTTACGTATATTAACTCATTAACGATAACTAATTTTTATAATATATTTTTTGCTTATCATCGCGTGAAACTATACTTAATTGTATCAAAAACAATTTATATAAATGTACTAAAGCGTTGAAGATATAGTTTTTGATACAATAAATGTATAGTTTGTTGTGGCACGGTTATAAATGATTATGTATGAGTGTGAATGAATATGCGTTTCCATGCTAACCCGCTAACGGCACTAGAGGAGGAACGCGTCGTCGCGCGCGCAGCACAGCACCTGGATAGAGAAGGTCAGTGCCCAACGCCGCCGGGACATGTTGCCATGGGAAGAATAATAGAAAATACTGTACTTGAAGTTTTTATGTGATCAACACAAGATCTAAATGAGACATGTATTTTTTTCTTACTCTTTCTCTTTCCCTCTCACTGTATTTCTACTTCTCTTTAGCATTGATGCAGTCTATGTAGAAAAATATATTTAAACTATTTGATATTTATTATTTTCCCATGGTAACATTAAAGTATGTGGCGGGCAGAAGAAATTCGATGAAAACAATTTATTTTAGCGACTAGCCCAGATTCTATCTACGGGTGCTTGTTCCAGTTTGTGTTTTCTTACACTCTTTTTTGTTTAATTTGCTGTTGCATGATTACATCACAAATTATCTTCGCCTTGCAAATGTTAATATTATATTTTATTACAAAGATATCATACACAAAAATACTACGCTCTTCATTATTTTCATCAACACTTTATTGTTTTTTGCTTTGATGATGATGTCTTGTTTATGACTCTCCCTTTGCGGATAGGGACAATGTCGAGAAATTTTTCCTTTACAGAGAAGTACATATTTCTCAATTTTTCTCGAAGTGAATGATATCATAAATACATATCAAAATAAGTAATAGGTTTTAGTTTGTAATGATATGCTAAGTTTTATTTTAAGGTGTTCTAAAAATGTTGATATATTGTATCGAAATAATTATATTTAATACCGATTTAATATACTAACCTACTACTAAAATATACATAGTAATAAGATCGTCAGAAGTACACGTTCGCTATCGTTTTTTTTTGCTTACTTTCTTTTACAGTTGTTTTGTTTAAAAGTCCTTTTTATACGAGTACTTATACTGCATTACTAAAAATCCATAGTAATGTCGGCATATTTTCGTATCATTTGCAGAATTCAATTATTTTCTCTCGTCAATTATCTTTGTCTTTTAATGATTTCTATGTCTTTTGTACCAGCACATGTTTATTTTTCTCTGCGATCTTTGTCATTATCTGTGGTATCATTTAGCACCACATTGGAAAAGCTTTTACGTGTTTTTCTTTTAATGTACGCTTGGTATTTCGAAAACTGTTTCACATATTCTTATTTAGCACAAGTATTTGAAGTTGTAATTAAATTGATACTATATTATATGACTACAGGTGTTGCAGTTATACCAGATATGTAAATTGAACCACGGTCTGATGATGGTCGGTCCATCTGGCAGCGGAAAGTCTACAGCATGGCGTGTACTGCTGAAGGCATTGGAAAGGTAAAAAGTTAACCATAGTCCAGAGCTTCGTTATTTGGTGATCTAGGCTAGGTCTAGGGAGACAGCTACCATTACCATGGTCTTATTCGAAGTAGTTTTTAACACGTACGGGAGGGGATTCACCCTCCATTCTACTCTGACGACGCCCATGTCCATACTTATCTCTATATCTTTATATCGTCTTTTCAGATTCGAAGGTGTAGAAGGTGTTGCTCACGTGATCGATCCGAAAGCAATGTCAAAGGAGACTTTATATGGTGTACTCGATCCCAATACTCGTGAATGGACAGACGGATTGTTTACACATATTTTAAGGTTAGTTTACCAAGAAATAAAACCTCAAAAGACTATTAAAGTATACAAAAAGAGTAAGTACGTGTTTTTCTTTTATTTATTAATCTTCTCTTGTTTATCATAGGAAGATTATCGACAATGTCCGTGGTGAGATCAACAAGCGTCAATGGATAATATTCGACGGCGACGTGGACCCTGAGTGGGTGGAGAACCTCAACTCTGTGCTGGATGACAACAAGCTGCTGACGCTGCCCAACGGAGAGCGGCTGTCGCTGCCGCCCAACGTCCGGGTTATGTTCGAGGTGAGAATACAAAAATATACAGTTTTATAAATTAAAATGCATCAATTCAAAAATACGCATCATTAACCTATATTCGCCAAAAATGATAAAAAAAAACTTTATAGTTGAAGTTTTTTACTAAAATAATAAATTGTATTCAGGTGCAAGATCTAAAATACGCAACGCTAGCGACAGTATCTCGTTGCGGTATGGTTTGGTTCTCGCAAGACGTGCTCACCACTGAGATGATATTTGAAAATTATTTATTGAGGTAAATGCACTGACAAGTTTAAAGTTATAAATTATTGCATATTCTTTTGTTTATACCTGTAATGTTTCCAGGTTGAGGAATATTCCATTGGAGGACGGCGAGGAAGACTCATTCAGTATCGTAATGGCAGCTCCCACCGCTGGCGGTGATCAGAATGCCACAGAAAATATACTATCACCCGGCTTACAGGTAAAGAAAGAAAGAAAGAAAACACATTTATTGCCACACACTAAGACAAAAATAAATAAATTAACTTAAAATATTAAATAAAGAAAAAAAAGCGTGGCAATGGGAGCCAGCTCAGCATATGCAGGGACGGCCTAAACCGTCCCTGCGCTGGTTTTCAGCTGGCTCCCTTTGCACTCATCTGAAAAAAATTACATAACCGGAGGGGTAACTATTATAATTCTAGTATGATACAGAACACTTAACACTTATTTATAATTATTATACAAAATAACCTTACAAGTTGTTACTTGTAAGGTTATTTTGTAAAACAATTATATATTAATAAATATATAAAATTAATTATAATATAAAATTATAATTAATTTGTTAATTAACTGAAAAAACACACAAACAACTACTACTATTACTACTTGTTCTGTTGTAAACTCTGAATATCTGTTTCCGCAGCACAGGCATTGCCTAGTGCGGGCACCTATTAAGTTAATAATAATGCAATTAAATTAGATTAAACAATCTAAGTTGTGTTGAGTTTAAATTAATAATTTATTCATTATTTTTTACTTTTTGTACGAAATTATAGACCGACAAGTTATCTGACCCGGCGGGCATAAGTGGAACTAAATTAAGATAACTAGCGCCCACTTTTAATATAGTTTTTTATATCCATGCAGGTTTAACATATTTTTTGGCAGAGCCAACCGATAGCAGCGCCTTTCCCACGGGACTAGACATCCATGTTTTCTTACCCAATGGCTTCATTAGACCGAGTTCAGGGAAAAAACGGAGATTTTGCTTCTACATGAAGCCATTTTTTGCATGATCTCGGTCTAATGAAGCCGTAGGGTTATATATTAAAGAGTTAGAATCCCGTTTTTTTTTTTTAATTAATTGACGTAATTTCCAGACTCAACGCGATGTAGCGGCGATCCTACAACCACTGTTCTACGGGGATGGTCTAGTAGTGAAGTGCCTGGAGCGAGCCGCCTCTTTAGACCATATAATGGACTTCACGCGACACCGCGCGTTATCCTCCTTACATTCGATGCTCAACCGCGGCGTGAGGAATATACTCGGATACAACCGACAGCACCCCGACTTCCCTGTGACTAATGATCAGTTAGAAGCATACGTGCCTAAGTGGTTAGTCTACTCTTTGCTGTGGTCTTTCGCGGGTGACGCTAAATTGAAGGTAATTTTGAATTTGTACATGTTAAACACATGTTTTTCTTGGTAATGAGACGGAAAATCACTGTGATTATATTTTTTTCAGGACCGGAATGAATTGGGTGATTTTATACGATCAGCGAGCACTATGGTGCTGCCTAACTGTGGTGCTAATCAACACATTATTGACTTTGAGGTTTGTTTTACACTACATATTAAAACTAAGTACTACACTATTGGCTATAGTTTATACTAATGCAAAACGTATTAAACGACTTACGTCGTGCTTATTCCATTGTAAGTACCGACATCGTTCCGCTCGGAACTCTGATAGGCTGGATCTAATCTCTAAATCAGTTATTTCATTAGTTTTCTATCAATTAATTTTAATCTTATTCTTTTGTTACAGGTGTCAATAACCGGGGAATGGGTGCCGTGGTCAGCGAAGGTGCCTCAGATAGAAGTGGAGACGCACAAGGTGGCCGCGCCGGATGTGGTGGTGCCCACACTGGACACTGTCCGACATGAGGCCTTGTTGTACACATGGTTAGCGGAACATAAGCCATTGGGTAAGTTTCATAAAGTAACCTTTGGACTTTTTTAATCCTTCTGCTCATTTTTACAGTTGATAATTTTATTCTCGGTCTGTCTTTTTGTCCGCCCGAAAGTCCCCTTCATTCTGGGGATCTCTGAAATGACTAAACTGATTTTGACGAGACTTTGACTCGAAGGTAGCTGATGTATGTTTATCTTCGGTTGTTAATTTGAATTGATGCCAAAAAAAAAACTTAAAGTAACAAAACGTTCAAAAGTAAATCAATGGTACCGCAGATACTTTTGAATTATTTATTGTTTTTATTTATATTTATGGAAATAGAATATTAAATGATGGTCTAATTTCATTATTTAGTTCTATGCGGTCCGCCCGGTTCCGGTAAGACGATGACGTTATTCTCCGCGCTGCGCGCACTCCCCGACATGGAGGTGGTCGGCCTCAACTTCTCGTCCGCCACCACGCCGGAGTTACTGCTGAAGACATTCGACCATTACTGCGAGTATAGGAAGACGCCCAATGGTGTTGTGTTAGCTCCAGTACAGGTCATTATTGTCCCACTCACAGTTATTTATTGGTTAATTAATCTACACTAAGGGATTAAAACTTTAAACTCGTGATTTTTACTGTTATTGTTCGAAGGAAATCGTTTTTTATAATTAAATTATTAATCGCGGTAAAAATGCTGTTTCTTACCCTATGACTTCATTAGACCGAGTTCGCGATAAAAACAGATTTTTTTCGCGTGACATCGGTCTAATAAAGCCGCAGGGTAACGAATATTACACTAAGGGAGTTTCTTGTGACTTGTAAATCACTGAATCATGCAATTAGTATTACTACTATTAGGTTTGATTATTTGGTATTTAAAATGTTTGAACCTAAAAGTACGTTTTTTTTTCTTTCATATTTGTAGCTTGGCAAATGGCTAGTGTTGTTCTGTGACGAAATCAATCTGCCGGACATGGACCAGTACGGCACGCAGCGTGTTATTTCCTTCTTACGTCAATTACTTGAGCATAAAGGCTTCTATAGAGCATCAGGTAAGATATTTTAACTACTAAGCTTTTTGTGTCCATTGCTCTGAAAATATAGCACACACTCTAGCTGGCGCCCGAGGCACTGTCTGCGAAGGACTAAAAAAAAAGTAGTAGGTAGCCCATATGTTCTTCCAGACTCCAGTATATGTTCTACATATGTGCAACATTTCACCAAGATCCATTAATCCGTTTCGGAGATACCGTCAAACAAACATACATCCATCCGTCCATCCATCGTAACTTTCGCATTTATAATATTAGTAAGATTACAAAGCTTGGAGAGATGTGATATTTTTTTTTTTGCAGATCATTCATGGGTCCACTTGGAACGTATCCAGTTCGTAGGCGCGTGCAACCCGCCCACCGACCCGGGCCGCAAGCCGCTCTCGCACCGTCTACTGCGACATGTGCCTGTTATATATGTTGACTATCCTGGAGAAACATCATTAGAACAGGTAAATTATCACTTTCTTAACATTAACGGGACCAATAAGGTAGTGTAGATTTAATATAATAATAAATCCTAAAAATACCGTTTACAGCTTATACGGATTTGTAACAAGAATTGTTACTTAGCATTTTTATTTTAGCCACAATTCTCTTGTCCATAATGATTGTTATTTTTGATATCACATAGCCATAGTAGACATAATTATGTCACTCTAGGGCTTCATTATTCCAAGTTCGCGATAAAAACAGACTGACGCCGCAGCAAAATCTTTTTTTTATTATCGCGAACTCTGTCTAATGAAGCCGAAGCTTAATAAAAATGTTAAGAAACATTTCTTTGTGTTAGATCTACGGTACGTTTACTCGCGCGATGCTGCGCATGCAGCCGTCGCTGCGCGGGTACGCGGAGCCTCTGACGCAGGCGATGGTGCACCTCTACCTCGCCTCGCAGGAGCGCTTCACTCAGGACATGCAGCCGCACTACGTATACTCGCCCAGGGAGATGACCAGATGGGTGCGCGGCATATGCGAAGCCATCAGGTAAGTAATCCGGTTGGCACGTCGCCAATAAGTGTATCCACTTGCCTCACGTGCCAAGATAAACATTTATTAGACATTTGAGTTAGCACTTTGGGTCCAGCATGTTATTATATCTGACGTGCCAACTAAAGCGTAGAAGCATTTATAGATAGTATGCATCGATTTTGTGACTAAAAAAATAATAAGAAACTCTGACAGAGAAATAATAGTTATGAATCTTTGAATTTGTTTGTAGGCCTTTGGACAATCTCAGCGTGGAAGGACTCGTACGTTTATGGGCGCATGAAGCATTGCGTCTCTTCCAAGATCGTCTAGTTGAAGACACCGAAAGACAATGGACCGATGAAAATATTGATACTGTCGCTATGAGATTCTTCCCAGGTAAATAATTTTTATTTATTGTTACCCTACGACTTCAATAGACCGATGTCACGCAAAAAAATGCCGTACGCCTAAGGAAAATTCCATTTTTTTCGCGAACTCGGTCTAATGAAGCCATAGGATTAGAAATTCACAGCTCATGTTTATTTTGTTGGAACATTAGGAGAGGTTAAAAATGAATACTGAATAATATATTTTTAACAGGTATCAACAGGGAGCAGGCTTTGGCCCGTCCTATACTATACAGCAACTGGTTGAGTAAAGATTATGTGCCAGTTCAGAGAGATCAACTTCGTGAATACGTCAAAGCTCGCCTAAAGGTTAGAACTATTAGTAGTTTTGTAACTTTACTTATTTTATTCTAGCTTATGTTTTGGTGTCATAATTACCTTAAATTGTATGTAAGTTCTTATTTGTCAAATCGAATACCAAGTAAAGGCTGCATCAAGTAACTTCGAGACGCTAAGATATTGAAAAATACTATACTTGGTTTAGTTGGCACATCAAATAGAAGAGTACCAGTGCCAAGACGTGCCAACTAAATCCGGTTCTAAATATTTCTGTAGGTGTTCTATGAGGAAGAGCTGGATGTACCTCTAGTGCTGTTCGATGAGGTGCTGGACCACGTGCTGCGTATTGACCGTATCTTCCGCCAGCCGCAAGGACATCTTCTGCTCATCGGTGTCTCCGGCGCCGGGAAGACCACACTCAGTCGCTTTGTTGCGTGGATGAATGGACTCAGCATCTTCCAGATAAAGGTCTTTAAAGCATGTTTCTTTATGTGTTCCTAGGACTATTTTGGACATCAAATTTACGGATTTAGGTTCGACATGTTAATAATAGGAGTTCCCATTAACTACTGGACTTCTACGATATTGTTTTCTTAACCAGCAGTTTTTGTCAACGAATAGGCATTTTTAAAAGAAATTATTCTCCAATATTTTTTTTATTATTTTTTTAATGTTAAAATCAATAAATAAAGTATTTTCTTATGCGTAGATGTATGAATGTAGAATGAATGGAGGTCCGTTGTCTCTTCCTACCCCTCTAGGTTACGGGCGTGAGTTATGTTGTTGGTTTTCCTATAGGTGCACAATAAATATACCGGTGCGGACTTCGATGAAGACTTACGTTCTGTGCTGCGGCGCGCCGGCTGCCGCGACGAGAAGGTCGCCTTCATACTGGACGAGTCCAATGTGTTGGACAGCGGTTTCCTGGAGCGTATGAACACCTTGCTGGCTAATGGAGAGGTAAATATATATGTAGCAAATAACATTAAACTAGCTGTTGCCTGCGACTTCGTCTGCAATTATAAAAAAACTAGTCTATGTTATTCGGGAATAGTGTAGCTTACCAACTTTATAATATTATCACTAAGCGAATGTCTAAGTAGCCCTTAAATCTTGAGTGAAACAGTAATGGTAGTGAAGTAAATTAAAGTTCAATAGTGTGTATTAACGCACAATTTGAAATAATTATTTGTATTCAGGTGCCCGGTTTATTCGAGGGTGATGAGTTTGCAGCGCTGATGACACAATGCAAGGAAGGGGCTCAAAGGGAGGGTCTCATGTTGGACTCTAACGACGAATTATACAAATGGTAAATAAACTGTATTGATTATTTACCTATTAAAATTAAATAATTCATGCCGTTGAAAAACGTGAGAATTCGACTATATAGTGTTATTTATTAATTTAAATAAAGATATTATGTTCTATTTTGACAGAGGAGGTTCTCATTTCGTCTGTATGTTTTTGTTCACTCATAACTCGGCTCCTGGTTATCCGATTTTCCTTATTCTTTTTCATTTTAATCCTACGGCTTCATTAGACCGATGTCACGCAATAAACGGCCTTACGCCGAAGCAAAATCTCCAGTTTTTACCGCGAACACGGTCCAATGAAGGCATAGGGTAGGTGCGTGTCATGTGGTCCCATATTTCTATAAATGAAAAAGTATGCAGTGGTTTTTGCGTTCTAATTAGAGTGAAAAATATCCTTGTTCAGGTTCACTGGTCAAGTGATGCGCAACCTGCACGTGGTGTTCACTATGAACCCGTCGTCGGAGGGTCTGAAGGACCGCGCGGCCACCTCGCCCGCGCTCTTCAACAGATGTGTACTCAATTGGTTCGGTGATTGGAGCGATGGCGCACTGTTCCAGGTATATTTAACATCATCATCACCAGCTCACTAAAAGTGCCCACCGAGAAGCACGGAGTCTACCCTAAGGGGTGATTAGGCCATAGACTTAGATTTAATTAATTAGAATTTTTAACCGACTTTTTATTTGGACGTAGTTCGGAGGTTGTTTACATCCTTAACTGTTTTTATTTTTTATTGCATTTTTATTAATTTGAAGATGATTTTTAAGACCTATCCGAAATTAATTTTACTCAACAATAGTTAAATCTGTATTATTGTCCAAATAAAATTATCATTCATTCGCATTTTAATTTAAAGATAAGGTTTTTGATTTTTTACACTACTAGTAAACTTTTAAACATTGATTTTTTAGGTTAACATAACGAAAAAGTCTCATTAAAAACTATTTACTACTAGATTCTTCTTGTTATTTTTCTTCTTTACTTTAGCCCTTCGTAGGCCTTGGCTTAATAAAGAAATTGTTCCACGCCGGTCTGTTTGTGGCCATCGACTACTAAGATTACTACGAAATAATAATTAAATATTGTATTTTAATCTATACGTATGTTGTATATAGGTGGGTAAAGAGTTCACACGTCGTATGGACTTGGAGTGCGCGGAGTACGTAGCTCCGGCGGAGTTCCCCGCGGCGTGCGGCGAGCTGGGCGCGCGCCCCTCGCACAGGGACGCTGTAGTCAACGCCTGCGTCTACGTGCATCAGACGCTGCACCGGGCTAACGCGCGTCTCGCGAAACGGGCCAACCGCACTATGGCTATCACGCCCAGGTACATCACTAACCGTTAACTAACTCAAAGATGTCGAAATTTGTATAGAATTTGAAGTTTAGCGTAGTCCTTTGAGACATTTTTAATTCATCATCATCAGCCTTTTTCTGCCCACTGCTGGACATAGGCCTTAATATAACATTTTTAATTGTTTTTAAATATTCGTAAGGTCCTTTACTTGTAATGCTTCGGCTTTATTAGACCGAGTTCGCGATAAAAACGGATTTAGCTGAAGTAAAAAATTAGTTTTTAAAGCTAAGGCAAAAGTATGATTAGAAATTATATCTGTACGTCTAGACAGGTTGCTGCGACTAGATAGCCTCTTTTACATTTATACCTATATTTTACTACCTCGACAAGCAGCGCTATTCTTAAGTCGTACTAGTAGAAAAAAGATTTTACGATGCTGAAGCAAACGATTTGAATCAAAAAATTCTACATCGATACTTTGAAAAATATGTTATTCAATTTTTTTTTTAATTTCAAGTATTTCTTAGTTAATTATTTACGAGAGTTATACTTTGCAGACACTACCTGGACTTTATCCAGCAAATGGTGAAGTTGTACGCGGAGAAGCGCGCCGATCTTGAGGAGCAGCAGCTGCATCTCAACGTCGGCCTCGGCAAGATCGCGGAGACCGTCGAGCAGGTCGAGGAGATGCAGAAGAGTCTCGCTGTCAAGTCACAAGTATGATATTTTACAATAAACTGTAGTTAGTCATTTGACAATTTATATGCAAATGAAAAGTTAAGAGCATATGGCAAAACTTATTAATACTGATTGTCGTGTAAACTATTAAAGGTTTTAAATTCTAATGCTACGACTTCGTCAGACCGAGTTCGCGATAAAAATGCTTAAGTCAATTTCTATCGCGAACTCGGTCTAATGAAGCCTATATAAAAGTGGTTTGTTAAAATGAATCATTTATTTTAGGAGCTTCAAGCGAAGAACGAAGCGGCCAATGCGAAGCTACGTCAAATGATCAAAGATCAACATGAAGCTGAAAAGAAAAAAGTCGAAAGTCAGGAAATTCAGGTTTGATTACATTAGATTTTTTATTAAATAATATTAACGATAATGTTGTGTTTTACAGGGACTTTACCACAATTTATTATAGTTTTTGTTTCATTTTTTAACAGGCACTTCAAGCGTATCTCCTTATATAATTTACTTTTATGTATTCTTAAGTGTTATCGATTGGGAGGCATACGTTCAGCAATCGACGAATAGACTGGTGTGATGATGATGATGATGATGATGTGTTATTTCTCTGTCAGGTTGCATTAGAGAAGCAAACAAAGGAAATCGAAGCTAAACGCAGAGATGTGATGGCGGACCTCGCGCAGGTGGAGCCGGCTGTCATCGAAGCGCAAAACGGTTTGGTTCCTTATTTCATTTATATTACACGCTATTCCCTCTTAATATACCTTTATAATAACCATAATTTTAGTTATTTTGAGTATTTGCTTAGTAGAAGTCTGCAATTTAATGATATAAGGTTCTTCTTGCTTCACACAATTGACTCAACAATATTGTAAGTTTGAGAAAAAAGATTATTGTCTCTATTGATTGAAAGAAAAGTTAGAAGAATCTGATCTTCATATTGACATTATTATCTGTAAATAAATTATTTTGTGGTTTTTTCAATGTTGCAAAGTCAATGATTAATTAGTGTGTTGCTAAAGTGTGCCAAATAATATTTAACGTATTTCAGTGAGATAATAGCGTTAGACAACAATGGTAAATTAGATATTTTCTAGGATGAAATGAAATGAAATGCAATTGTGTTATTGGTCGCCTCGTATATAGTTTGAGTCGGTAATTTGAAATAGAATAGCACCATTGTTGTCTACATGAGCGTAGTATAAATGTACTGGTCGGACGGCACAGCGGTGCGTTCCATCAAGAAGCAGCAGCTGGTGGAAGTGCGGTCGATGGCCAACCCTCCCTCGGTGGTGAAGATGGCGCTCGAGTCCATCTGCACGCTGCTCGGGGAGAAGGGGGACACGTGGAAGGGCATCCGCTCCGTCGTTATGAAGGACAACTTCATATCCACTATTGTTAACTTCGAGACTGAGAATATCACGTTAGTGTTGCAAGTTTTTGTCACGTTATGGTGGCATGTTGTTTGATATTATTACAACGCTTTGCATTTCTATATTTTAATCGAATAAACAACATGCTATCTTGTAAAATGTAAGCTAAAGAGATATTTTATGTTAATTTGTCACTTATCATCATTAGATAGCAAGCGTACATTTTCTCAGTCTTTGTGTATTTATTGGCAAAAACATTGTAGCGTATCCGACCCTTAGTTATGTTATTACGATGTATTTAGTTGATCTTATTTTGTTAAGCTGTATCGTTTAGACGTCGAACTTCCGCAGCGTCGTCGGTGAATGATTGTTTAGAGTTTCTTATATTAAACATTGTATATAACGCTAAGCTTGTTTGCATATGTGTCTTGTTTTAATATGAAATGTTAAATAACGCTATGTACCTCTCGTATGTAATTAATACAACGGCATCTACGTAGGGCACACTAATAATGACATAACGTGACTAACACACACTGTGACTAGCAGTGGCGGTGCGTGCGCGACCTCGCTAACAGCCTTTGTCTCTTCTTTTTCGTACTGTCCCCGCTCTCGCTTGGCGCTGGTGGCGGCCGCGACGCGCACCCGACGCTCGACCCGACCGTTACACTGTACAGCCGTCAAATCTATAAAGAAGCAGCATTTGGTGGAAGTGCGCTCCATGGGGAACCCGCCGGCGTTAGTGAAAGTGGCGCTCGAGTCGATATGTCTGCTGCTCGGCGAGAACGCCACCGACTGGAAGGCCATCCGCGCCGTCATCATGCGCGAGAACTTCATCAACAGCATCGTCTCCAACTTCTCCACCGAGGACATCACGTGAGCACCGCAGCTTATACCCCGCCCCATCTCCCCAGTGTCTCTCGCCCATTCTTTCTATCCCATTCAATGTCAAAAATTCAAAACCGTTTTCACAATTTAAATCACCGGTCCATTTCCTTAATATTTTTTCTATAGATTACGATACAGAATTTGGTGCTTTTTATTCCTATAGTTTTGTTAATTTTTATATTTTTATATTTTCATCATGTTTCGTTTTTAGTGAAGCTTTATTTTCACAGATGCTAATCATCTTTCATCCGCTTTTATTTTGTTTCGTCCGTATTTATTCTGATTTCCTTTGCGACGGCCCTTATTTACAAAATTGAAAGACTGTTGTTTATTTAAATATGTTTTTTTTGTCATTCCTTTTAAGTAATATGAAATTCTATGAAGCTCACCACGATCCTTATTCTATCTACCCTATCCAATGAACTTCGTTTTTATTACTTAGTGGTGGTGGCGTACGTTTCGATACCATCAGAATTTTGAAGAGGAAATAAGACTCACAGAAAAAGGTTGATGAAATCCATATAAAATAAATCAAGCAATAATAAACAGCTTATAAAGTGATATCGTCCTTTTCAACAATTACACATAATAAATAAAAAAAAATACTGTTTAACAAATATTCTTTAAGTTTCGACTGATGGTATCATTTTGAATGTATCTCGGTGGCATGTTCCAGAAAATGTTTTTCTTTTTTGCGTGTTTTATTTTAAGCTTAAGCGTGCTTTTTGCATGGCATGGCAAGGTTAACGTGATGGGTAAAATCTTTATCAATCATTTTGTTATTTTCTTCTTAAGGATTTTACCCTTTACTTGGAGTTAATGGCATGATCTTGGTGATGGGTACTTAACTTTTGTTTATGAAGTTTTGCAATGAAATATTAACAACTACGAAATTGCATTTACCTAACCTTACATTTAATTTTCCTAAAAGTGAACGATATTAAATACAGAAGTGATACGAATTCAGTATTCACTTAATTTGATTTCATATTTTGAGTTTTTATTACTGCATGAATGTATTTGCCAATAAATAATATTCCAATGACATACAAACACCAAGAAAGCCGTTAAAATGACTGGCTTATTGTTTTCGTCCATTTCATCCTTTTATTTGTTTGCTATCTATAATGTCCTATACGTAAGGCATTGAATGATTTTCTACTACACATGGTTTTTTTGGTTGGGGTAAGTGATGTCCAGTCCAGGTGTAAAGTCAATATTTTGTGCATGACTTGTGGTTGGACGGATTTTTAAATGATATGTGGTGTGGAGTTGCCTTTATCATTCACTTTTGTATATTTAATTAAAGTAAATATGAATGTAAGAAGCAGTACTAATCATTTTTAATATGTGCCAGTGACGATGTCCGCGAGAAAATGAGGACTCGCTACCTCAGCAACCCGGATTACAACTTTGAGAAAGTAAACAGAGCCAGTATGGCTTGCGGTCCTATGGTCAAATGGGCTATCGCTCAGGTAAATGTTACATACATAATTATGTTCTGATCTATGAACTATTTGAAAGAAACCAACATCCACTTTAATCTTACTCCATACAATTTCAGATCGAATACGCTGACATGTTGAAGCGTGTGGAACCGCTACGTAACGAGCTGCAGGCGCTAGAAGACCAGGCGCAGACCAACGTGACCGCTGGCAACGACGTGCGAGAACTCATAGAACAGCTGGAGAAGTCCATCGCCTCGTACAAGGAGGAGTACGCACAGCTCATCAGTCAGGCACAAGCTATTAAAACTGATCTCGAGAATGTACAAGCCAAGGTATTACTTCGTTTTTCGTGCTTTAAATTCCTATCTTTTAGATTTTATAGCACAATGTCTTTCAGAATATTTGCAAAAACTCTGTCTTGAGTAATCTACGATTCGAAACAAAAGTAAACAAATTATGATCTTGTGTTATATTAGTCGTATTCTTAATTCTATAGCTCTATTTAGAAACTCTAGAAGAAGTATTTAATAGTGTGTTAAGAATGATTGAAGTTTGTTGTTTTTAGTAATTAAATGCATATTTGCGTACAGGTCGATAGATCGATAGCGCTGCTCAAGAGCTTGGTGATCGAACGTGAGCGATGGGAGGCGAGCTCGGAGACGTTCCGCTCGCAGATGAGCACCATAGTTGGTGACGTACTTCTATCCGCTGCGTTCATTGCGTACGGAGGCTACTTCGATCAACATGTAAGTTTAAAGGTTTTAATTTGGCTAGTTTTAAAAGGTGGTGTTGAAAGGCAAGTCTAGCCAAACCAACCCGTACAGACAAGTCTAGACTCTGTCGAATCGAGACCTTGTAACGACGGCACTCCTCAATTGATTCTTGGTTATAAACTAGCTCTATTTTTGTTTCATTCAAAGACAATGAAAGGGAAGGCGATATTGTAGAACAGGTGGATACAACAGTGGAGATATTCCCTAACATAAAGTACTATTGTCCAATATAAGTTGAACCGTCACACATACTGATTGTTGCAGTATCGTCAACACTTATTCTCGACATGGACGAATCACCTCGCCGCCGCCAGCATCAAGTACCGAGCAGATATCGCGCGCACAGAGTACCTCTCCAACCCAGATGAACGGCTGCGCTGGCAGGCCAACGCTCTGCCGACAGACGAGCTGTGCGTTGAAAACGCTATTATGCTCAAGGTAAATATATTAAACTAGCGACCCGCCCCGGCTTCGCACGGGTGCAAATCGGTATAATGCTGATACTTAATAATAATTTAAACGCGCTAAAAATGTGTTAATTTACGACATATATTAAAAACCTTTAAGTTATCAGCGTTACTCTGCTATATTGTGAATGTATTATACAAGAAAATCTTCCTTATGAATTACTAACTATTAAAAAAAACGTTTCAAAATCCGTTGCGTAGTTTTAAAGATTCAAGCATATATAGGGACAAACATAAAAAAGCGTTATTGTTTTAAACTCTGTCAGGATAAGGATAAGGATATTCATCAAAACAAAAACCCCCATCCCATACTCATTTTTTTTACGCTATGGACGACTGCTTAACCATTACTCTAGATTACTAATTTCTCGTACTAAATAAATACTAAAGAAAATGTTTAACATCTCTTTACCTTCTTTCAGCGTTTCAATCGCTACCCACTAATCATTGACCCATCGGGACAAGCGACGGAGTTCATAATGCGAGAGTTCAACGAGCGCAAGAT
>QDHC01000893.1:675927-687198 GCA_013186455.1 Papilio dardanus tibullus | reverse complement strand
TCATCTGTAATAATCTTTTAAGTTACTTAATAAGAATGAAAACAGGTGCGGACCAGCTGCCGCTTCAGATATAATCTTAGATGTTCGTCAAATTGAAAAGATGTGGAAAAGTATTTTAATAGCGAGATTTAGTTTCAATTTTTATATTTTTTTCCTCTACGTATATATTTTTTCAACGCTCAGTGAATTGATGGTTGTTATATGAAACGAAAGTTTACAATAAAAATATGTTTCCCTGAAAGGAAACTGACCGCTCGCGAAGTTAATAAAATCTTCTGAGCTTTGTTCATATGTGATCTAATCAAATTGAAAAAGAACCTGGCTGAATTATATTTAGTAAAAGCAATTCAAAAATAAGTCATCTGTTTAATTCTAGTATTTCTAGAATTACTTATTAGATAGATACAGTAGAGCTAATTACACCATGTCTAATTTTATTGCTGTGTTTTGAGCATTTTTAGTATCGGAGGCGAAATCTTCAAAAGTGAGCCATTTTATGGAAAACTGTGTTACGTGGAGTTTGAACCACTGAAAACCCACTTTGTGGTCAATCTCGTACAATAGAACAGGATTCCAGGATTCCCAAAGAACGCAACGGAATGTGTCGTGTACTTCGTTAAAAGTTTTGTGTTCCAAACTGTTTACAACTTAATAAAGGATTGAATTAAAACATCGACTAAGGTTTAATGTACACATTAAAATGTTTCTAAACAAATCTCTTCCTTTATGTCGTGAGTAAAAAACATTTAACAAACTCGTAATTTGACAGTTGTAAATTGAAGTCGACCCGAATTAAAGTATGTAGACAGAGACTGGAACAAATAATAAAAGTGTGCGAGAGGCTCTGCATAAAATATAAATTAAGCCTTAATTTTAGGAGCAGGAAAGGGTTGGATTACAGACATAATGAGGACAGTCTTTAAACTTTGGTAATTCCTACATCATATCACGTTACCTATATACTTACGTGTTTTAATTTTCATTATATATGTACGTATATATCGCATATGTACATAAAGATATTTAAGGATATGGCTTAAGAAAATGAATTCAGATATCCCTTGTGACAAGGGTGTATAGAATAGTTACTGACATTCCTAAGAAGAAAAAAAAAGGTTAAAGGTTTCGACCCATGATGGGCTCCATTTTCCGCAACTCCACGACTAGCGCGTATTTTGCGTGAATACACATATCTTTGAATTTCTTCGCCGATATGTGCAGGTTGCATCACGATGATGATGTTTCCTAAGGAGAAAGGGCGTTTTGATTATAATTTGTTCGTCTTTCCTCGTTTAAGTATTCATTATTAATTTTAAACAGTCGGCACATTTAAATTTTATTGAAATTTACATTTTGAATTGTTTTAATTGAAATATATATCACTATAATTACAGAACAAGCTCAATATCATTGAATTATAAAATAGGATATTTATTTGTATTAGATAATTTGAAATTACGCTTTGTTTTATTTCCGAGAAACTCTATTTTCACGTCAAATTAAAATACGTTTTAATAAATTAAACTGGTTGGAAATATGAAACTGAAATATCCATGGAATTCTATATAGAAATATTCATCTAAATATACATTTTCTACTACCAAATTACTCTCTTCAACAACATCAACATAACTCACGCCCGTAACCCAGAGAAGTAAGTAGAAACCACGGACATCCATTTACTCTCAACCATCACCAAATTATTAAATTCCAATGTGATATAAATTAACTTGACAATGGTGAAATAAATCAAAATCTCACTACTGTTAGCAAACTTGCGAAGAGACTTCCGAATGTTGTCTCATAACTTTGCAACTTACAAATTAGTTTACGTCCAAAATTAACTTAAACAAATTTGTAAAGGAAGACATGGGACGGATAGCTCGACTCGCTAAATCATTTTATTACTTGCCAACTTTAAAGTTAAATAACTAGTTTTAATTGTTTTTAATTAGGTCTTCACGCTTAGCGTTTTAGTTTTTAATCAAACACCGTATGTAGGTATTGTATATAACAGAGGAACATACGTATTAATCTGACTGCGGCATAAACAAATTTTTAACCGATTTCCAACAGGCTACCATAAAATGCCGATACTTAAAATTCTTTACACGAAAAGTCACGCTTGTTGCTTGTTTTTAAAAGATCATCACCAGTTCACTACACTTCCCCAATGAGGGGTTCAGAGCCTACCCTTAGGGGTGTCTAGGCCATAGTCAACCACGCTGCCTAGTGCGGGTTGGTCGACATCACACATATCTTTGAATTTCTCTGCCGATATCTGCAGGTTGCTTCACGATGTTTTCCTTCACTGTAAGAGCGTCGGATAAATATGTACATATGAAATTCAAAAATCGAAAAACCCATTGGTACATGACGGGACTCGTACTCGGGACCTGCATATTGCAAGCCAAGAGCTAAACCACTGAGCCACCGAAGCCTTTAATAGATAGCTTTTGAAATTAGCTTATAAAAGATGAGTAATTTTAAAATTTATTTAAGCGTAAGACGAGGTTATAGCTTCTTTGCTCTTGTTAAAGTTTAGCTCAACTATGATTGGCTGGTTATAAAGTAGTTCAAGGAATACAATGGTATCAGAGTGACGTGGTTACTAAATCTCGAACCTTTTTACAGCTCTCCAGAGATGTGACCCCGCACCGTATGCCACTATAATTTATTAAAAAATAACTAGGCAGGATTCTATCCTTGTCATTTCGCTTTACATTGTTTACAACAACATTTTCATTTTTTTGCCTTTCGTAAATAGATTTAATGATTTGGAAAACGTTAGGTGGTTTTACGTTTTTTCTAATTTCTCATGTTGATTACAACTGCGGACTTTTCATATATCGCTATTGTTTCCAACATAATACCTGATTGAAAGCTTAGTTGAGAATCAGTGGCGTAAGGTAGCAACGAAAAATCAACAAGAGACTGTTTTACAAATGATTAGAAATAAAAACAGTTCTTTCAACAGTTCTAAATACAGCTTAATCTTCAAATATGTGTGAACATCACTAATCTTGTCTAATATTTTTATTTTAAGAGCGTCGCTGCCTCAGGGTAGCTCTTGACTTGTAAACTGCAGGTCCCGAGTTTGAATCCGGCCATGTACCAATGTGTGTTTCGATTTTCGATTTTCATATGTACGTATTTACCCGACGCTCTTAGGTAAAGAAAAACATCGTGATGCAAGCTGCACATATCGGCGAAGAAATTCAAAGATATGTGTATTCACGCAAAATACGCGCTAGTCGCGGAGTTGCGGAAAAGGGAGCCCATCATTGGTCGAATCTTACCTTTATATTTTTATTTTATTGTTTATTCCAATAATAGCTGCTGACGACATTCATATTTGATTTCACGCAACCAAGTCTCTTTCATCAGCATATTTCTAAAAAAGTGTCCTAAAACATTCGGTAGTAAAGTAAGGGATGATTGTCTTCGCAATTTATTGCAGAAGTTACAAGGAGCGTAAAAAGCAAGTAACTGTAAAATTCCAACCGAAATTCCAGATAAATTCTACTGTTTTGACTTCAAGAAAATAAAAGTTAAAGTTAGGATGAAGGTAACCTGTGTTAATAAATGAAACGGATCAATATTATTTCTCGTATTTGTATCCATTTTTAAAGAAATTACGTAAACGGATCAGCGTTATATTGGAGACAAGTAAATACTTCCGTATAGTTTTTTGTAATAAAAAATGATTACGATTTGTTGCCGAATTTGCACCAAAGTTGGAACTCAATTTTTGTTAAGAATTGTTATAACTATCAATGTTTAGAAAGGGTTATCTCTTCGTATCTTTTGGTAGTAAAAAGCCGCATAGTCACATAAAAATGTTAATCCAAAACCTCTCAGGGGTCTTACGTTTTCAGTCTGGTTTTATAGAGCGCATAATTAAAAGTAGAGTTGAAGGAGCGCCAAAGAAAAAACTTTGCCATCGATTTTAAGCTCGGACTTATTTAAAAAAAAAGTTTATATAAGTTACAAAGTTATCGATTTTACATACATTGTCTACATATTAAGCACTAGCTGTTGCTCGCGGCTTCGTCCGAGCGTAAATAAAGATAAAGTCTATTTTAGTCATTGATAAGATTTTCTAATAGTGGAATATTTTTTGAAAACGGCTCACTAATTCTTGAGTTATTTCAATATATACAAAACTACAAATCTTTTTCTCTTTATAATATTAGTATAGATATTCTCAGGACGTAGCGTATCTATTCTAACAAAAAGCCTCTCTCCCATCATCTTATCTCTCATCTCTCTCTTCATCTTTGAAAAAAGCAGAGACAAGTATATACTTGTACCGTAACTTTAATCTAATTTAATTAAAATACAAATTGTAAAAAGGAGTGATATTATTGAGGGAAGAATTTGGTAAGACGCCGAGATTGTGTAAGATAAATAAGATATCCGGAACGAAGCGAGGCTTTGAAAGCTTTTTACTATTACACGAACTCACTTCCAGACAAATCGATTTCCTTTGGATCGTAATTCACGACGAATCATCTACAGAAACTAACCCCACGGCTTCATTAGACCAAGTTCGCGCAAAAAATAAAGATTTTGTTTCGGTATAAGGCCGTTTTTTGCGAGGCATCGGTCTAATAAAGCGTTAGGATAAGAGATTTAAAATATAAGTAGCAAAAGTTTCAGAATATTGAAAAGCTTACAATAGATAGTGTGGATGTTAAGACATTTTCTATTTTACAAAAAAGTTTTTTTTAAACCGAAGTGGCAAACTAGCAACTGGTCGTCTGATCTCGATAAAATAATGAAGTAATCGCTTTGGACATCTACAATAAAGTATTACATAAATTAAAACATTAACTAAGATTCTCACGTGTATTGATATAAGTTATTTTAACATTTTCGTCCAGATTATGATCGAAAAATGTCATTAAAACTTTCCTCTAAACAAGTACATAGAATAAACATACAAAGCTTAATTGGATGTCAGTGAATAGAGAATTAGTACAGTATTTAAGTTTAATTTAAACTTGAATCGTGAGTTTACGTCATCGGGTTTAATAGTGAAACATATCGTTATCCCACTCGTTCCCTTTAAATAAAACAGAGATCGCACGGTTTAATGTTGACAATAATTGTTAATTATCTTTGATGTATAGGAATATAAACATTTTGTTTGCGTTACAAGTGGACTTCTGAAAATGTGATGAACATGAATCTTAATACGGTTTATATAAGATGAGTTAGATAATTATATGCATGGCTTCATTAGACCGAGTTCGCGAAAAAAACGGAGATTCGACATCGGTCTAATCAAGAAGTAGGGTTGTAAAAAAAGACTATGATTATCACGATTTCAAACGAAAAATGTTTTGAATTTGTCTAAGTTTTGAATTTGATTTAATTATTTTCAATACGTAAATATGTTAAAAACAAATGAAAAACATTTTAATAAACTCATACTTTGTTTTTTCTTAGTTTTAATTTAGTGTCAGCAATAAGATTACCGAGATAATAGGAATACCGAGACAACTGGGACTTGAGACGTTGTGCACTACGCCCATTTATATTTTAAATCTAGGACTCAACTGGGAATTACAGGCGAGTCACTACCATTATAGAGATCAATTTTAATCAAAAATAATTATTATTTAAATATAGTTTTATACATAGGTTGATAGTATAAGATATTAACGCCTACTTCTTAAACCTCCTAAGAGGTAAAAGTTTAGTGTAGTTCAACCCATGATGGGTGCCATTTTTCGCAACTCCACTTCTAGCGCGTATTTTGAGTGACTTCACACATATATTTGAATTTTTCCGCCGATATGTGCAGGTTGCATCACGATGTTTTCCTTCACCATAAGAACGTCAGCTAAATATGAAAAACGAAAATGTAGTAAAAAATTATTAAAAGTTTAGTATTCATAATATATTAATAGAATGCTAACAACGGTTCCTTAACGACGTTAACATTATGTAAGATGGTCTTAATTCATTACGTGGTAGTACAAGCTAATATCCGTAGACAAAGGAGGATTTACTGCCTGCAGCCGATCGACCGCTCCATTCACACAGCTATGCTTCGAGTTAAATGGCACATGTTCACACACATCAGAACAATTTCGTCAGGACTTCGCTTCAAACTTATTAGAAAATCCTAAAATAATAATCAAAATATCGGCTACATATTAAAATTTCTAAAAAAGACTTCCCTTGTCTGGTGTGTTTTTTGTTTTGTTATTTAACAGCTGAAGTTAATGATGTCAAAATTAAACCAAGTTTCGGTAGAATTTGGAGTCTAATCGTCGACTTAACATGTATAACGCTCTTAAATAATTGTGTGGCGTTTGAAAATTCGGCCGTAATACCATTTACTAAGTAGGTACCGTTGTCAATAAAAATATAAGATAATAGTTTTCTATAGTTTTAATGGAATTGAAAACAAAAAGGATAGAAAAGATATCTCAAAGCACCGTGAAAAACGGTCATGTGGCAAAGTAGATACAGGATCACGAAATAACACAACACGTGAAGGCTTTTACTTTACCCATTTTACGTGTGACCGGAATATAAAAAAAATACGTGAAACATTTTTCATGCTAAAGAAATTCTAATATAAAATAAGATTGAAAATAATACACTTATTACTGAGTCTTCTAATTATCTATTTTCTTGAACATTCTTGAACTAAGGAAGTCTTCATCATTATTTCAAAATACATTCTCACTGTGAGTTATGGAACCTTAATTAAGGATGACATGACATAGTCAACGACGCTGACCAATTGTAGGTTGATTAACCTTACACAGATCTTTGAATTTGTTCGCTATACGTAGAGTTTGCATCACAACGGTTTCCTTTGCCGTAAAGAAATACTTTATTGTAAATAGGATTGTTTTATGTGCAAAATTTGTGTTTTTATGTGTAATTGTGTGTTGCGGTGGAAACGGAAAAGTTTATCTTGATTTATTTAGAGCTCGCGAGGCGCTTAGCGGCCAGCGCCGCTCGTGGCCAATGCGATGTGATTAATGCCCCCCACTCGCCGCTGTTGTGTAAAGTGTGCCTTATCTAATTCACTGCTTTTAAGACTGCTTGTAAATCGTTTGCGTTTTACACATATACAAAGAAAATAATTAACATAAAGTGGCTATTTTATTTAGAAACTTACTGCCACACCTACAGTCATTTAATGGCTAATTAAAAGCCTTAATTGTGGACTTCTTATACTAAATAAGCTACCGTAAATGTGACAGATTATTATAACAAAAATATATTAAGCATACTGATTCTGTTAACCTCTAGAAAAATAAGTTATAAGTTGAAGTGGGCGCCTAAAGTCTTAAAATTCGGATAAGCCGGCACACCCGCAAAATGTTCGTATTTCTATTAAAAGATATCTAAGAAAAATGTGCGTATTTTCCTTATTCCGGTCACAAGAAAAATGGGTAAAGAGCTTTCACATGTAGAGATTATTTCGTAATCCTATCTAGTTTTCTACTTGGAATCCGCTTTTCAATGAACTTAAATAAAATTAATTGTTTATATCTCATGTATGAGTTTCAAAGAAAAAAATGAGTAACTCCAGTTACTCGTTTTTTTCTCGCTGAACGCAATACATGAAGCGGGTACAGAAATATAAAGATATTCAATTTATATTTTCAGTGCAATAATTATCTTCTCATTGTTTGGTAGCTGATATAGAATTCGTGGGTGGTACCTCATATGGGCGAGGATGGAACAGGTTCGGACCTCTAACGTCCTAAAATGTCATTCACAAATTTTGTCACTCTAATTCAGTCTAAAAAATTGTTAACCGTCTTTGTAAAGCTTACATTTTAACATTAACTTTATCCTTTCCGTCATACTAAACTTGCACCGCACATTAAACATTCAAGTCGTCGCTGTGGCCTGTCCACTGCAACGCCTTTCAATATAAACTGTCATTTCATATGAGTGATATTTCCATTTATTTTCAGTATAACAATATCTAACATTAAGTACTTATGTTATAGTTTTTGAATATAACTTATAATATGAGGAACTTCTATATTTTATTTATAACTAGCTGTTGTTTGCGACTTCGTCCGCGTGAAATTAAATAATATAGCTTCTGTTACTCGGGGATAACGTAGCTTTTTATTGATGAAAGAATTTTTAAAATCAGCCCAGTGGTTCTTGAGTTATACAAAAATACAAAGCTTCTCTCTTTATAATATTAGTATACATTTAGATTGTATTTTGAACGATATCCCCAAGTTTCAGTTTGTTTAGAATTAATGTAACTTTATTATCAATTAACTGCTTGACTCGACTGGACTATTAGTTGTATAACTTTTTCATTTTGTAATTTTATCTTTACTTTGTTTATTTGCAGAGTATTTCAACAACATTCTGAGTCTGTCCGTGAATTGGAGATGTATTAAAGTGTTTTAGATTAATATTGCGGTATATTCCTGTTGAATATTAACGAAACAGTATATTTTTGTATAGAGTGTTCTTAGTGGAGAGTTATTATATCAAGATTTTCCTTTGAAGTTTTCTACCGAACACCTTATCAATGTTTCTTTAAAGTACTTATTGAATGATATCTCGTTCGTCTTCAGCGTTATAAGCAACAGTTTGCAATAGAAGAAACTTATATTCGTTATACGTACATTCCATCGAAAACTGTTAGCCCGCATTCAAACGAGCGCTTTTTGCACGCTCATTACAAACGTTTTAAAAACTCTTGTTTTGTCCGCCCAGAGCTTAAAGTTCATCACTGCGCGATAACAAAGCATTACATGGAGATCTGTTTGTTCTATTGTAACACTTTTTAAGCGTTAATAACGCAAGTGTGAACGTAGACTTACCCTCCTGTCAGTCGTGCAAAATGAATGACAAACGAACTTCCCCGTAGAACAATTAGCGAGTTTTGACGATTGTCGCATTAATTATTCAAGAAGGTAAAGGAGAGACTTCGCGTTGAAATGAAGTTGGGAACGAGACGCCAATTATTGTCTCTTCATTAGTACACTTATACAGTGATGATTAATAGTGAAGATAGACGTTTCTATTTTATATTTAATCTTTGACAATAATAAACAATATCTACAGCGCAGCTGTACTTTATTTTTGTTTAATTTATGAAGGCATTGAATATCGATGTCCTTTAGCCTGCTGTGTTTCAAGTAGATAAGTACTAATTTCAACGTACAACTAACGATAGATACTAACGGGCGTTTACAAAAATAATTTTGATTTAATCATTTTTTGTCAGAAATGTACTTAACAATATTTTTACATGTGAAGTCATACGTTAATTTAAGTTTCTTTTCGAATAATTATTGCTTTAAGTCATCGAGATATAAACCTACATTTAATCTAACTTAATATTTTCTTTCATCTTCTAATCTCGAGATAATCCCTCTGGCCTTACTTTTTTGTAGGAGAGTCGTAAATAATGATCCGAACGATCTCTATTTGTCCGCAGTACGGAACTCTACGTGGAAATAGTCGAAAGCTTTCAAACACTGACGATGTCTCACGCAATCTCCGCGTTTCCCTTAAATCCTCTCGGGGACATTTTTTTTCCATTTATAACCTTCTTATATTTGTTTTGTGTTATGGAATTTCTTTTTGTTTATATTCAAGATTAAATTTTGATATTAGTTAATGAAAAAAATTACATAAAACAACATAATTCAGGTGCTTTTAATAATTTTTAGCAGATAATCCGAAACGTATGTTCCTATATTATATTTGTTTTGTATTTATACAGTGTAAACATTTTTAAGTATGAGTTACGTGCGTGTAAACCCATATAGAATTAATTTATCTCTACTATTCGTGTAGGGCGTCGTCTTATAATTAATCGTGAATCATCTAATAAATTATTGATCGCTTTTCTCAGAAACCTTGTTGTCTAGATTTTACTATTACCCAATGGCTTCTTTACACAGAATTCGCGATAAAAACAGAGATTTTGCTTCAGCTTAAGTTCGTCTTTATCGTAAACTCGGTCTAATAAAGCCGCAGAGTTAGAGTACAAGCACAATACAATGGCTACAAAATATAGATTAAAAACCCGATATAATAACATCTTAGGGACTTGCTTAATAACCGATATTGTATTTTTGAATTAAGTAGATTCCTTCGCAAACACCGCTAGTTATAGCACGAGCGAGAATATAAAGTCCGCTACAGACCTTCAGTTTTAACTGCATGGTATCTATTTTGTCTGCAAAACTAAGAGCTGTACCGATTGTCTGTAGCCGGCTTAATTAATCTATACCAGACGTCTATTTTTTGGTCCTCATAAACGGCATGCCTATCGATGTAACGGTTTCTTTTGTTGGTGCAATGACCTTTACCGCAATGGTCATTAATAAAAAGTGTGTGTTAAGTGGTCACTATATAACTTTTAAAACTAAGTTACATTAACACAATGAAGGAAATTAATAGGCTCCGAGCGTAGCGATATAAGTAAAAAGCATTAAGAGCTTTCAGCTATTATGTACCTCCATTAGCGTAGTTTTATATTGTTAGCATTTTTGACTTCAGCCCTTTAAGGTATAATTATGGTTATATCACTGTATAAAAGTATAGAGTACTAGGGTGCTACCCAAAGTAGATTCGCTACGAACCGATTCAATAGCGAACAACAAAAATGTATGGAAATGACAATGACGTTCGATATCTCACACGTTACAACCACATGACTTATCGAATGTCGATTCCATTAGCGATATCGCCGGTCGAAAACTACTTTGGGTAGACCCCTTGTCCCACTAACGTTACAAATCTTTAATATACTTATACAATATACTTTATATAGTTCAATATATTTTTGTCACAATGGTTATTGAGTTTTTTTACAGGAATTTAGGGTTGATACATATTTTTCGTCAAACGTATCATCCTTACATAGTATAAAACAATAACGCTTTTTTATGTTTGTCCCAGTATATGCTTGAATCTTTAAAACTACGGAACGGATTTTGATGCGTTTTTTTTTAATAGATAGAGTGATTCATGTATAATATACTAGCGACCCGCACCGGCTTCGCTGGATACAATGCTGATACTAAATACACTACAGAAAAGCTTTAAAGTTGATTATAACAGCTATACTAATAACAATTGTACCCGTGCGAAGCCGGGGCCGGTAGCTAGTGTAATATATTACTCGTACTCGTATTACTAGGTAACATAGAATCCTAACATAGATACTATCCTTTGAATATTAGTTTTTCATACGTTTTAGTTTATACATAAGTTAAAGTGTAATTCTCTGCAACCTACATTTTTAAT
>QDHC01000893.1:653931-673175 GCA_013186455.1 Papilio dardanus tibullus | reverse complement strand
CGGACACGTCCGTTCGCCACAGCAGTCTGAAGCGGAGTGTGAACAAATATTCAAGGGGTAGGGCGTTTTTATCCTAGACCATAAACAATCCTTTTTTTATTTAATCATAAACAATAGAACATTCATAGATTAATTTTTGTATAGATTGTAAATTTAAATAATTCCAACAGTCTACCTTAGTGACTGATTAAGAACCCTAAGTATGGCATTTAGCAAAGTAGTCTAAAGATAAATGAGAATAGAAATGAAAAGCATGTTATGTTATCCTTTTAAGGATTTTAGTATACATTTCATTTAAATATAGTGTAACAAAGAACATCATGAATCCTAGAGCTAAATAGTCGTAAATTGTTGCGGTTTACACCATTTACATGTGAAATCGTGCGGTGCGGTGAAAACGGAAAAGTTTATCTTGATTTATTTAAAGCAGTACGTACAACGTTTAGCGCCGAGCATTACTAACAACAACCGAGTGATAAATCTAATCATTTGCTTCCTTTTTTAATTTTTATTTAGTCGAAGAAAAAACTACTGAAGTAAGATATTTCAATAGGTACATTAATTTCTAAGCTTCTAAGAAGGTATATAAATGAAATTTATAGATTAACATGTTGTTACCCGACTGATACGACTTTTGATCATTTATATGAATTAATTGATCAATTTACGTATTTACAAATACTAGTTATAAACCGAAAGAGGCTCCAAAAAATCTCTTCATTTTCTATAACAATGAGAAAGAAAATGTAAAGTGTAAACGTTTGCGATGTGTCCTGTTCTACTTTTAAGTAACGATAAATAACGATTTAGAGACAAAAAGTTATTTCACATTACTAAGTTGACTAAAAATCGGAGTGTACGATGTACGCAGAGCGACATTTATTCATTTTTATTATGTTGGCAATGCTGTTTGTTATAACTGCCGCGACTCTTATATTGACTTTCTTGATGTTGTTTTCAAAGAGAATTTGAGATATATTATGTGCTAATATGTTACTACATTCCACCTTTACAAATACGACAAAACGTTTAGAAGTACTTACTCTATGGTGCCCTAGTAGTTTTTTTTGCGTGGACTCGCAATAAAGCCGTAGGGTTAGAGTATTCAATACTTTGTATTAACTTAACAGGAGGGTTACCAGGCATTCAGACAATGAAGAGAACAAACTCATTGTATCAAGGAAAATGGAGGAAAATGTTTTATTTACATTAGAATATTATTTTTTTCCTTTAAAACTGGGTCGATAACGCACCACGAGGAATGCAGATAAGTAATAAGTTTTACTCTAAAGTAGGATAAAATAGGTAACAAAACAATTAATAAACTCTATTGTAATGATAGAAGTGTAGAAAATCTTAACACAGTTTATTAAGACATTACTGTGTTCCTTTATTTAAAACAAAAAACAACTAAGTTATGCTCGAACGCTTCAGAGCGCATCTGTTCCGCTTTAACCTATATAAAATATTCACAATGATTTTTCGATATGTATTACTATAAAAACTTTCGCAGTTTCATATTTCAAGATAAACACTTCTAAAGAGGTAAAATAAGAACTATTTGAGGGCATTTAATGCAATTATTATGTTATGAAGCCTCACACATAAAAGAGTGCTTGCAAGAAATCCGTTTGCTTTTATATTTACATTCGAATATTCTCTGGGGCACAGTTCGTTCTTTCAAACTTAAATTAAAAGCCATAAGAGAAGCATTGAGACGTACTAGATTACTTCTGTAGCGGACTTTATTCAAGCCGCTCTTTTTATAAGAATATTTTAGTTTAAACATCTTATATAATCGACGTGATAATATTCATGTCAGATATAATAAAAAAAATCATAAAATAAAGTTAAAATTACATACGTTTTTGTGATAAGTTTATATTAACTTTTACACGTTGGAAAAATAATAGTTAGTAATAAAATATGTTTGTAATTCACGAAAATAAGATTTAGAACAAATTCCTTGTATTTCTTTAATATTTAGAAAAAATAATGATTAATATGCCTTTGAGCTAAATAATAGTAAAAATTAAATAGATTATGAACCACTTTGATATCTGGATCAAAACGAATACACAATTTTATGGAGGCACAGTTTTTACCACTTACGCTTGAAGTTAAAAGCCTGGCTCTCTTTACCCGACCATTGCAACCGCAACGTTAAAACAATGATAGCAATTGCACTTATGCTTCTCTAAAAATCAGACTCTATGTTATATATCTTATCATAGATCATATTGATATACATACGTCAGCCTTACCATATAAACATCGACCTTCTTATTCCGAAATAATGTATAAAGTACCTCGATAAACGAGGACCAATAAGTCGTCGATTATACGATACTGAAGGACACTCGGAACTAAATAAGATAGACCAGGGTCTTCTTTGACCGAATTATGTATCATAAGAAGTATCAGGAACAAGGATGTTCTGTATTTTGGAACCTAGAATGTACCAATACCAAACGTAGAAATTACAACAGTAATAACGCTGATTCTCGTTTTGGAATAAAGCGGCCAGTGTCAACTATTAGCCTGCATTCACACGGTTCACACGGTCCCTTTTTAACGTGGGCGTTAGCGCTTTTTTAACACTTTATTACGAACATTTTAAAATCAACCTTGTTACGTTCAACCAACGCTCAAAATGCAACGCTGCGCAATTGCGAGCTAAAAGCGTCTCGGTCTGAACAGGTACATAGAAATGCATTTGTTCTGTCAACGGTTTTTATCGCCCGTTGAAAAAGCGTCTGTGTGAATGCGGGCTCACATTTTAAAAATGTATTTAAATTAATAAAAGAGATTTGATCAACGTAAATTCGAACAAGATATTTCCTCAGTCAAAGAAATTAATTAGGTTCCCGCTTAGCATCGAAAAATGTACAGTAAACTATTGCTATACGAGCTATAACTACATGTAAGAATGCTCAAGTCCTCGTAAGTCAAGTTTTCGATTTGCATTGTTATAATCTTTCACCAAATGGGTAGGAAATAAACGTCCCCGACTGTACAAGTGAGAGTGTGAACAAACAGTAGGGGTTTAAAAACATTCCCCTATATGCGTGTAATAAATTTAATTAAAAACGTCGAAGTATAATTTAGTAGAGCAGTGTGATCCGGCGGGACTGCATTGTACTACGCTCCACTGACTACGGCGCGTGTACTTTATGCTAATGGGAAAAATTGCTTTAACTTTAAGCCTTAGTAATTATGCATTTTTTCATTTTATAAAGCTGGTAGATTATAAGGTCTCTAGTAAAATATAAATTTTCGATTCTCGAGGAATTTCCAGCTACGAACAGCCGCACTGTTCAACGGACTGTTGTGAGAATATGGGAACTATTTCACATATAGTTTTATGTTTTTGTATTTAAAAAATAATAATAATATGTCTAACTGACACTACTTCAGACAATGTACAATAAATAAGTAATAAACATTTCTATATATTACAAAATCTTATTTGCACAATATCTGTCCTCGG
The DNA here is from genome assembly GCA_013186455.1 of Papilio dardanus tibullus. Taxonomy (NCBI): domain Eukaryota; kingdom Metazoa; phylum Arthropoda; class Insecta; order Lepidoptera; family Papilionidae; genus Papilio; species Papilio dardanus. The sequence continues at coordinate 669,685 of QDHC01000893.1, read as the reverse complement.
CGGTATTTCCAAACCATTAAGACTTAGGGTCCTTCAAGAAGCGAGTCTATCTCTTTTTAAAAGGCCGGCAACGTGTTCGCAGTTCCTCTGGTGTTGCGAATGTCCATGGTCGTCGTTGACCACCTTGGTGTACCCGCCGCTCGTTTGCTCACTTGTCGTATAAAAAAAAAAAGCATCGGTGGCGCAGTTGTTAAGCGAGTGACCGGACCGGATGTATGCGTCCGAGTTCGATCTCCGCCATGTAGACACTCTTATTTTTACAGGTAAAATATTTATAATTCGAGTTCCAAAGTAATCTGTTTAAAAAGCATTTTAAAACTAAACCTATTCCAGGCTAGTTTTTAACAAAATACAGATGACAAAGAAAAGCTTTTAGTTAAGTATAGGTTAGTTTACATGGAGTAGTGTACCTACTAAACTATTCAACAACTCTATATATCCCAGAATAGTTGTAGTTCCTACGCTTTTATTCCTATTCACTTGAGGTCAGTCTACACTTCCAGGTAGCACTATTCTTGGGTTAATCCCTAATTTTAATACTTTTAGGTCCTAATAGTTTTCACCGTCCTCTACCAAGTGACAGTTTACTCAGTGTCTTCGCGTTGTCATCTTATATGAACCAAGTAGCTGTCACCCGAGAGTCTGCAGAATTAAATAAAGACGGTGTAAGCCTACGTGCTTGTCCAGACTATGTTTTACATCTCTGCAAAATTTAATTGCGATCCGTTAAACCGTTTAGGAGATGCTTTCATAAAACCTCAATTAATCCATCGTAACTTTTGCTTTAATAATATTAGTTAGTTCTGTTTGTCGTTGAATGTGTCCATACATAACAAATTGTTTAAGTAAGACAGAGATGGAAGTATAAATTATCTCTATTAATCATGAACTGAAATGCGACAGTATGTGGAGTATCACAATTTATTTTCCTCTTGTGAACAAAAAATGAAAAAAAGAAAGGTTGATAGATGTTACTTTGTCTTATTTATGTATCAAGACCTTTTTTATTGTATAGTCGTTACATTATTTAGTTTAGAAAACGTTTTTAATATTGACGACTATCTTAAGTCATTAAATCCCAATTTAAGCTGGCTACAGATGCCCAGTTTTAACTGTACAGTTCGACTGCGCAGTTAAAACTGACGTGTGTAGGCAAAACTGAGAACTATAAATGTGTGTACGTCAGTTTGGAATTGATGTGTGTCTGTCGGCTTTAGATATTTTAAACATGTACGATTAAGTGAATGTTTAACATAAATTGTATTATTCAAAATTTAATAATAAAAATAAACATTTTGTATAAGATTAAGGTAATTTTTCTTAAGTTAGACAATATTACGGGAGGTAGGAATTTGTAGGCGTCGAATATTTACATCAGGTCGGGGTCTCGGCGCTTTGTTCAAATGATTACGAGCACAAATTAAGTCGTAAACCCGCGTCGGTTACAGCGCGCTCAACGTGGAATCCTACCTCATTATACCGCAACGCAACATTATCTACGGCCAGGGCTGACACCCCCTTACACCAAAATTGTGCAGGATTGCACGGTACATTAATTAATACAGTATTTAAATGCATCGTGCAAATTCGGGCTTCGAGCTCAGCCAGGCCCCGGGCGCGGTGGTTAGCACTAAACTTTTAATCTGCAAGCCGACTTCGATAGCCGCCGATAATAATCAACTAATAAGCGTGTAGTCAACCAACCAACGAAAGCGTGAGTCACTGGGTTCAACTCTTTCCTAGACTCAAGCCCCTTTGTGGGGTCTTGTTTGAACTGACAACTCTTCGGGTCATGGGATTCAGAATTGGTGTGAAACAAATGACGGATAGAATTATCTTCGGTAAAAATCAAGGAGTTTTTTCTTTGTCTCTCAAAAGTTGAAGTTTTTAGCCACAGTTTCGGGTCTACGTTTTTTAATACATTGGCATCCCTATTTACGGCTCATTTTTCTAACCTGTTACAATTTATTAAAAACCAGGAGCAAATAAAAATGAAACATAATTAGGTCATAAATCTATAGTTATTAACTATAACTTCATGTTTGGATCAAAGACTCTCTAAAGGTCAGGTCACATTTACATAATATGATTTTCACGGACGAGATATTTCTTAATCATTTTACCAATTTATTCACCAAATTAGAAAGTTAAAAAATAACTTTATTTACCTAAAAAAATATTTTTAAACTAACAATGTAAATTATAACATGATTTATCCTTTTCCTTACATAGTATAAAACAATAACGCTTTTTTATGTTTGTCCCTATATATGCTTGAATCTTTAAAACTACGCAACGGATTTTAATATACACATATTATATTTTTTTACTAGCGATCCGCCTCGGCTTCGCACGGGTGCAAATCGGTATAATGTTGATACTAATAAATACTGCAGCGTTTGCAAAATAAACGCTAAAAAAATTTAATTTACAACATCATAAAAAAACCTCTAAATTATCAGTGTTACTCTACTATATTGTGAATGTATTATACATTAAAACCTTCCTTATGAATCACTCCATCTTTTGAAAAAACCGCATCGCCTTGATCCGCGTATACCTGTGATCATATTATAAATCAATGTAAACGTTAACAAAGTTTTATGTATGTGTTACAGCAGTGGACACCCAGCAGTAAACAACTACTTACAGTACATTTCTTAAAATAATTTCTTATACTTTAATTAAGTACATTCATCAAAAGCAAGATTTCGTGCCAAGTAATAACGTCGGCTGCGAGACAATTTGTTAAAATTATTGTTACAGCAAAATTAAGTCATAAACATGACGTAACACGTGCTTTGACTAGTAATATGTTTCTCTTAATACATTAAGCCTGATTACTTTGTTATACAGGGGGAAAATTTCTTTATTAAAACAGTACGGATGGATCGTGAAATATATGCGTAAAAAACTCATTGACTTGATATCTTCCTTCTGTTGGAAGTCGGTTAAAAGGGATTCAAATATGACGGCTGATAGAGATGTTTGAAAGAGTAGTACACTGCCGACTCTGCGTAGAGAAATACGAAAAAGATATTGATTTCAGACACACGGAAACCAATATTTAAAAAGTATAAATTGTAATGATATTACTACTGTAGTGTAGTTCGACTAATGATGGGCTCCATTTTCCGCAACTCCACGTCTATCGCGTATTTTGCGTGACTTCACATAATGACTTTACCATTAGTTAGTTATTTTTAGTAGAAAAAATAAGTTGATGGAGCGTTAATTTAAAAATCCTAGATCAACACAGAAGTTGACTCGGGTCTTGTATATTTTTTCTGTGCGGGAGTAAAGTTGAAGTGTTCCCTCAGCGCAGTGGATCGCTTTTCCAATTGGATTGGAAGTCATAAGAGCAAGGCAGGGACAGAATTCGATTATATCAGATAGCGGTGAAGGTTTCTCTTTAGAATATTTACATAACAACCTTATTCACGCATACTTTACATATTGTTTTTAACGCTTAAAGCTGAAAGATTTTACACGTAGTTAAATTGTGGATTATTGATAATGATTTTTTGTAATAAATCTAGTTTAATGACATTTTACTAAGTGTACAATTACTTTAAGTAAACTGAACATTCAGCGGATTATTGTATTATTTTCATTTTAAATAAAAGTCAAAAATAATTTAACTAAGTTAGAAAGCCATTATATCTTACAGCATAATAGCAATTTTATTAAATTATCCAGTTAGACATTTTCATTTTAAAATATACATAAGTAAATACTTGTGTAAGATGATTTTTTGGTAAAACAAAATATAAAATGAAGGCTTCTTGAAAATTGTGCGCGATCAACATTCTTATCCGAGCTATAAAGCTTCCCGTGAAATCTCTATTTTGTGCCTACAAAGGAACATTGCAAGTTGAGACTTAAGACGAAAATGTTACCGCGCAGGCCCGAGAGTGACCTTGCCATGTGAATAACGCGTTAGGACGGATCGATTCAGCAAAAATGTTTAGCACACTAAATCACTTACTCTGACAAATCTGCACTTAATAAACATTAATAGCCTCCCTAATAACATATTAAGTAATACACTTAAGAAGCCTATCAATTACCGCCACTTACAAGAAATAACCTTTCTATTTTCACTTGGCCGTGACATGTGGATCTGCAAATATTTTTTTAATAAACGTTCGAATTCCTACTACTAATATTCACGCAACCAACGCAAAGTGGTAGGCTGAAATACGGATTTCTAAACCCCGTGTTTCTAGTATACCACAAATATTTATTTAATTACTATAATTCTTATGTACAATATATTAGTTATTTTTTATTGATCAGTTTCTAATATGTGAGTAAAGAGTATAATTTACGTTTAGGTAAAATATTTAAGATGTTCAAAAGGTTCGTTCCGCCTCTAGCTATTAGCTAAATTGTTATTAGTGAGATGTGTTGTTGTGAATCCCGGTTGTTACAATTAGGAAGGGTCTTTATAGATCAAGGGGAAATTTAAACATCGTTCAGCTTTTATCTGTGGATATATACTTTTAATTGACTATAAAACTTGCTTTATTGTTTTCCCCTATGAGAAAGGGGTAGTGTCCAAACTAGGCCCCTCTGTGGTGGATTTTAAAGAGGCCATTTTGTAGAGAGGTGTGTGTAGAGATTGCAATACATCTTTTCTGCTTCCTCTATACATCTACGGTTACTTAGTGGTCACTTCTAAGTTTTTTAATATCGACTTTCTTAAGTTATACAACGATAGAAAACTTTTTGAGTCATAAAATGCCATGTCCGTCATATGTCACATTATCGACCCTTGTCTCAAACTGACATAAAGTTGATGGAAATTGAATAAGATGTTATTTTATAAGCCGAGTAGAGGACAACAGTACATATCATACGTCTTTTGTTCTATTTATACTCTCCGTATATAATAAAATTCATTTGCATATCAGATATATAATACAATAGCAGAGCTTATGTACTATTACATAATATGTCCGTAGCATTTGATTAAGGCAAAATGTTATAGAAGTAGCAATTCGGGAGCGGACATTTATTGTTCAATGGGATTAATGGTATCAATTTCACGTCGCCGCTCACATCAAAGGAAGATCAATGATGCCGCTTATTGGATAGCTTATAAATATTTTATTTGTATTAACAAATTAAACTTCAAATTAGTTGAACTCGTCTAAGTTATTGTATCTTGTATGCCATATACATATTTATCTACGAAGCGTTTAATTGGTAATAAAGATTAAGTTAACACTAAAACATATTTAATTTTCAGATTTCTAGAGAAAACTTTATAATATAGATATATGAAACGTATTCTCATCAAGCAATCGACTATCCAAGTGTTTTGAACTCACTATCAAGTACTTTTTAAGGTCAGGTAGTAAACTGTTTAACCTGATTGCACCCACCTGTGAGTACGCTATGCATAAAGTTAAGATGCATCGTATTTAAATGTAAATTAAGCAGAATGAGGTGTCGTACACCGGCCGCAACGTGACTTGGAGAGAGTAAACACAGACCTCCAAAGTAGCGAGAACTATGTTACTGTCTAAACTATATTTAGTGCAAATGTGTACATTTGTTCATAAGAAAACCTAAAAATATCATCCTTGTCTATGTTGCTATGTAAATTCTAGTTTCTTCTATATAGTTACGCGGACACCGTGAAAATTTCCTGTCCTGGCATTTAAAAAAAAAATTCTCAGTATTAAGAGAGTTCGAAAATGATCGTGACGTAGTTAGCGGTTTAAGAAGCCTAGTAAAGTTAAAAACGTACTTTGAAACTTCGTAAGAATTTATTTTAAAGTCACGTGCCTACTTAATTGCGTTCATACCTCCGCTGCTTCGGGCGGAGTAACTAAAATCAATTATAACATGTTTCAAACATACGAGCAAATTCCGTTCTCGCTCTCTAATAAATTCGCGAAGAGAACATATTACTTAAACTTAATCAAGTTAAGTTGTAAAGTTATTAGGTTTCGTTTGACAATGTTCACGAGTTTGCTCATAGCGGTGTCAATGGGTAGATTTATTGCCGCAATCAAGGCGAAAATTCCCGCCTAAATTAGTACAAAAGCTCTTCTTAAAGACTTTCCCATCTCTCCGAGATGAATATGAATGTGGCTTTGTGTGTGAACGTAATAATAATTAATCATCTTCTTCAACAAATGTTATGAATATTCATTTATTTTCATTGTTTTAAATGTAATCTCGAAAACTAATGATTTAACTAATTAGATTGAAAGTAAAATCATTTTTTAAAGTTTGTAAAATCGTAATCGTAACAAAAAAGGTCGACAAAAATGAGTATTATATTAGCATTATAACCATGCTCATTAGTATGATGTTTTCTACATTTTCTGTAACTCGTGTACGTCGAAATTGGCGACAATTATGAAGCATCAAAGCAAATATTCACAAAAGCATGTGACATGATCAAATAGCTTCGATCAAGGTTGTTATGGAAGTAACAAGTCAACTCGAAATAATAATCTTATACGACAACTAGTGACATCCCCGAAATCGTAAAGCTTGTTAGACGGTTCACTTTGACTATAGAGGAATGGACTCACCGACCATTGTATTACATAAATTCTGCCACTGTTCTTCGAAGGCATACGTATCGATATCAATAATATGTGTGCTTAATATCATATTTTAGACCCATCATACAATTGAAACGACTCTACGAATCCAATACCAACTCAAAATTTTACACATTTCCATAAAACGAGCCCACAAGGAAGAACATTTAGAATTTGTTGACAGAAGGAGTTTTCATGCGTTTAACAAGTCCTGTCTATTAAAAGTCAAAGGTTTTTCGTATGCTCGAGTATTTACGGTAATAAAACTGTTGTGAGTATCGATGTCGAGTTAAATCATATTCGTTTAGAACTCCGAAACATTTTTATTACCTATCGAGAATTTTGCTTGGTTTATTCAGATACAAGTGTAACTATAACCTATAACAATAAAGGTTGGATTATTTCTTAGAACTTCATAATTTCTGAGTAATGCGTATTCTTAATAATTGGATTAATGGATGATTGTTATTATTTCCAGGGTGATCCAGAACGAATCATCGGAGCTGGATAAAATTTGAAAGACAATCATTAATTTTATTAATAGCTACTTACGTAAGTATATTAATTTAGTAGAAAAGTTGAAGGATAAACTTTACTAGGATTACTAGACTAAGTAATTTTTTTCTTTTATTATGTAAGATTTGTTGAAAATTCTCGATACATTAATATTTTCGGTCACGATTTCACAAGATGTAAATTATATTGTCCAATTAATTAAAAATTTATCATGCAAGTTATCCTATTAAACAGTGGTTAGAAGTTTGTTTGCTTTGCCGGACGTTCCGTCGCACCTGGCTGTAAGGCAGGTTATTCATGTATGTACAACACTCCAATTTGAGGTTAGAACAGAATTTAGCCTCGGTGCAAACGATATACGACTCTATTACTTTGGTAATAAGACATAAATTAAGATGTATACGAATATGACATCAGGTAAAGTTTAAACATATTTCTATCATACTGTGACAGATCTTGCAAATCGTTTTCATAGTGTTTTAGAAGTTTGGTTATAAATTATTTTTAGTCTTACGTTATAGATTTAACGCTCGAACTATTGCTACGAATGACATATTAGCCGTAGAATTTCACTCACTTAAAACTTATATTACTTGAGGTCTCCACGAACTTCTGAAGCAGGGAACTCATAAAACAGTAGGCTGTAGCCTATAGCCCACTTTTTTAAAAAAGGTAGGTGGATGTGGACTTCCACTTAAACTAGGTCTAGCTGTTTAAGATACATTGTGAAACATTTAATTCTGTGTGATAAAAACGAAATAATACTTATTAATACAAGCGTCAGTGCAGTCTAATTCTACGCTTATTATATCAAGGTTAAAATCTCGTTTGCCTTTTTTAAAATGAGAAATACGAGTAGATATCATTTAACATTCCGTTCCGTTCCGTACTACGTTCGTTACGAGTGGGTACTTTTAAAATATGGTAATGATTACGAGTAATTTCATACATATAGTAAAGTGCAAGTGTCGGGTCATTGTATGCGGGGCCGCTCATTAGCAGCTGAGCCTAATGATGCGCCTACTTGTAGCGCTCTCGTTGCGACTCGCAAAAAGTTTTCATGCGCTTTCCTACACCCGACCTCTTTGCTCGTTGCTTTAACATGACTTAATAATGATACGTAATTGGACAAAGTTAATAACAAAACATTTTCATAATGTTAGATGTTTTTAAATGTCACCTTTTAAAGTAGGACAGAAATAATAGGTTTGTTAGTTGAAAGTTCAATTTACGTGTCGCTTAACATGTTTCCTGATTATATTTAAACGCGAAACCGTAACAAATCGACTTATAAATTCTAAGTTCATAAGCGCCGAAATTCATGAACTAATTCAAGCAGTCCGTATATGCTAGACTTTAGTTCTTACTCGGTTGTGTCAGGATTCTTATCATAGTTAAGATACATGCTGTTTCTTTCTATCACATATTATTGTGTTTGTAATCATCATATTTCAATAGATTGCTTGCTTATCGTTTTTAAAACAATTCTAATTAAGATTCAAGGAATAAGCTACTTATGCATAACTTTTTCGTCGCATGATTTGTCCGGATTAGGATGGGCCCGCTTCCGTCTCGAAGGCCCACTCTTCTAAATTGAATAATTCAATATTTTCTTTTCTTCGGATACAGAAAAGTTTATAATAAGTAGACATTTTAAGTAATTAACGAGATAATGCGCAAATTAGCCATTGAGACAAATTAGTTATTGTATTCTTTTGCACTCATATGAAAATGGTTAAAACAAGCAACCATTTTTTTGGAATTCATAATAAATAGTAACGACGAAAAATGAAGTAACATTTTTTTCATATTTTACAGTAAAATATCCTGCGGAATAAATGTTGGAGTATTTTATAAAATGAAATGAAAAAAGTTATGTTTCAATTTTAGTTATTAAATACTCTAAAGAGCTATGTATTAATCAACAAGCATCGTTCTATAACTTCATCTTAATGCTGTTCGTTGTTAATTTATAATAGTTCTAGCGTTTATCTCTTTGATTTTTTTATATTATAAAGTGGCAAACGACTAAGCGGCTCCCTGAATTCGCTGAAATAGCGAACGCCGTCCATAGCTGCAATTGCAAATACGTTGCCTATCTTTAATCTACGACGGAGGAGACGTACAAGACGAGGATTATTCCTCTTCCGCGTCCCGTCCCCGGCCAAATCCACTTCTCCTTCCCATGATTTCCTTATAAGAAAAGGAGAGAAAAGTGGACTAAAACTAGGCCTCCCGCACCACACTCGATAGACGAAACACGGAATAGCTTCCATTTGACGCCTGTCTTCTGTATGGTCGTGCTCGTGGTATATCATATAAGAGTATCGTATAGCGAGCCAGCCAATTCGTGCGAAGATGTTAGATTGGACGCTACCACTCTTTAAAAAAATATACTTTTATTCCAATTGTATTATGACAGAAATATTTATTCAAACTTTTTAATACAGTTACGTAGTTCCTCATTCAATAAGCTGGTTTCCTATTGCCACCTATTACTATGTAGATATATTAATTTGATCATAGTAAGTACGTATATGTATTTGGAATTTACTGATACATAATTCTCTATGTCAATTAAAATAGTTGTGTCTCTTAACTTTACTTGTCGCGTAAGTTTATTTTAACCTAAGTATATTTTTTTCGTAGTATAAAAATACATCCAACTTTGACGTTGGCAGAGAATAAAACTTAGTTAAGAAAAGATTAGAGTTCGGGACAGTCGGTTACTCACTCACGACGGGAGAATACACAACATATAAACCTCATACAGTCAAACCTCTATAAGCGAGAGTTATTCTCTGGTCCCGACGAGCTACCTCTATAAGCAAGAAAAATATCGCGGTCGCTTATCCAGGATAAATTGTACTTATAAATTGATGTAATATTTCGTTGTAAAATCTACTAGACTGCATAGAGAAACTAATTAGGTATTAGTAACAGTAATTTTAGCTTTAAATGATTATGCGAGTCAATGAGCGATTTAATTTGGGTATAACATAGTCGATTACGTATTAACTCTGACCAATCTAAACGTGGAAGTAGAGACGGCCGCAGGACTGCGGTGTAGAATTGCAGAATTGAGGCTCGTACTTCGTAGTCCTGTTTGCTCTTGTCTATACAATTGAACCTGGATTAGTGAGAAAACATTTTAAGCGAGAGCCACGGTATGGTCCCGAGGAAAGATTTTCATAAGCCAGAAATTCTGATTAGAGATAAACCTCTTTAAGCGAGACAAATATTGCGGTCCCTTGGACTCACATTTATTCAGATTGAACTGTATATACGAGTAGGTACTTTAGTTGAGCTTTTACCGTTTCCTGTTGATTTTTTACTACCATAGTTATATGCGATGTTAAATTGACAAAAAATATTAAAAAATATTTTTCATTTTATTTAATAAGAAGTTAATTAACCAACGAAGCAGCGTTAAATGAATATCGTTTACATGTTCATGCGAAAAATGGTGCCAGTATCCGCTATTATTAAAATTATTATAAAAAAAATGTATTTGAGTTGATTATAAAATACATTTTGATTAAAACACTTATCGAAGTATATTGTTTATATTTCATTACGTAAATATTAAACGTTGAGAGATAAAATAGTAATTTATCAAAATACGTGTATAAACGCAATGTTCGCTGAAACTCAATAAACAAAAGTTCCTAACAACATTATATAAGAGAAGCCGATATTAAACCACACGATCACATCATAAATTTAAACCCCTTAATGGTACATTGTGTTTCGGGCAATGTTGGCGCCTGTGTTTTATATATGTCACCGTGAAATTGTTAATATCGTCAGCCCTGTTATCTTACTAACGATATTAAAAAAACGTCGCAACATTTTCAATCGAAGCATAAAGACGCATAATACTTAATTTACTTCGTGTTTTTTCTGAAGTTAAGAACCATATTGAAACAAACCTATTATACTGATGAACATTGAAGAATTGCCTAATGATTTTACATCCTGCAACTTTCTTCCTTAACGTTCTTTTTCTTGGTACTTTTAAGTCCGTGCTCGTAACGTTATTTATTCTCTAGTCTAGCCTTTAAATAAATAACTGTAAATCTTCCTTAATTGAGCAATCAAATGCGAGAAAGTCAAATCTCAAAGTATTTAAGTTATTCTGTTTCAAAAGCAAGCGCATTCCGTGACTCTAGGTTTATTTTATGAATGTAGATAGACGCGTATAGTATTCAAACATCAGAGGGGGCAGAACAAACCTCTTGCGAGTGCCAATTTTCAAAGTTGGAAGCAAAGGATTATTTCTGCGCACACAGTATCGCGCCGCCGCGCCATTTCATCCCGGTAGAGCAGTCGACCCCGCGACCCCGTGCCGGCCGCGCGTCTCCGCCCCGTCTCGGACACACTAAATACCTCTAACAATTCGACAACAATTATGCGACATTTAAAAATAATATTATTAAATTAATAATGTTTACAGTGATGGAAATTATTTCAGAAAAGTGGTCGTTTCTCTCTTTGTATTTGGATTTCAATTAGGTAACTTTTATTTACTAAAAGTTTGAATGATTACTAATTTAGTATGTCAAAGTGAGTCTCTCTATAAAAATAAATTACAATTTTAAATTAAATTACTTAACTAATATCGAGTTCAACAATTTAACCAGAATAATATTCATGTAGGTTTTAGTGCAGTTGTTAAAACAGTTTTCAGTTATTTATTTATTTGAAATATGTAGTTTAAAAATTATAAAATAATAAATTGTTTTCTTTTTTAAATTACACATACATTATTTAAAAACAAACAAGGAACAACATTGAATTCCTTTTGTTTTGATTAATATTTGATTTAAAAGTTTTTTTTTAATTTCTAGATTTTGATAACAGTTAAAAACAGTGAAGTGTTGTTGGATTGATGTTTGTGATGTGAAAAATAACAATATATTCAAAATGTGGCTGGTTTTTATTGGATTTATGTTCCTGTTTGGTAAGACTTGTTAGAATAAGGTTTATTTAACGTTTTAAATACAAATGTAATTAAAAATATACTCGTAGCATAAAATGTCATTATTAATAGTATAATCTTCTAGTTTTCGATATAAACTAATTTCAGTTAATTAATCGTATTTTACTTTTACTACTTACGTTAAAACGTTACGTTCTAAGTGTTTCTGAAAGCTCCTTGATGTACATTTTCACCGACATGATTTTAACAGACTTTCAACACAAGGATGTTATCATGTCAATGGGTTTTTACTATTAATAAAACAAGTATTTTATTTATAAACTACACTTTCGGTATTCAGAAATATTCAGGGGAGTTACCAAAAGTACTTTTCGATCGGCGATATCGCCGATGGAATCGACAAAAATGTATGTAACTGACATTGACATTCGATACGTCATGTGCTCGTCACGTGTGAGATATCGAACGTCATTGTCAGTTCCATACTTTTTTGACGTTCGCTATAGAATCGCTTTGTAGCGAATAACTTTGGGTAGCCCCCTAGGTCTACTCAATGTCGGTAATTTGACAGACGTTCTAAAACAACATCGTTACCGTGACAATATCATATTTCCCATAGTGTCGGTTCACCAGGTTTTTGTTCTTGTTAATCTATCCTCCGTCAACCACTTCTGGACAATGTCACCTTTCACGCTCTATCTACCTCTTTCTAGTGTTAAAAAACTTATACAAATCTCATTGTTTTGTCTTTCATAAAATGTAATACGTTTAGTATATTTTTCCGCATTGAAAATTAATGATTATCCTTTCTACAACATGCTTCCTTTTTTCCCGCTCACGTCTTCATGAAACTATCACGTGCAAGAAAGTCTCCTTTACATTGTGCAGTAACGGTGAATGTCCACTGCACATACATACCTAGAAATACATCGCCCCTCTCATTTCTTTCGATAAACCTGAGATAACTATGTTTTCGTACGAATTTCTCGGCAATGGAAACCCACAGATAAAGGACATTATTTACTAAATAACGAAAATTATGAATAACACTTTATAATGCAATACATTTTTTTGAACAGTCTTTTGCTTTGAAACTCAATGTCCACTATACAACGTTAAGTGCTGTGCAAGCCATATTTATTTACATAAAATACAATACAAACTCGGAACTAACAATAAGGCCCATCGTATACAAGGCATTGGGAGTTTGCGATTTTAGTATCTAAAGCCTTGTTCGCACCAGGATAGTATTTTAGTCGAGCAGCAAGTAGCATTTATCCGAACAAAGGATTTAATACTGTTCGAACTCGTTTATGCCTAAATCTACGCACTTAGGTAGTAATTTAGTAACTAAACTTGTCCGAACAGCAACATTTTAGTAGAATAGATTAGTAAATCCTTTGTTTGGATACTTGCTACCTGCTACTCGACTAAAATACTATACTAATGCGTACGAGGCTTGAGACCCATCGTACACAAGGCGACTTTAGTATCAACGCGCTTTACGCGATACAATCTTTGCATTGTATTTGCGTGAGATACTAAAATTGTAGATTCGCGTAGCTTCGTGTGCGAGGGATCTTAATCCTATGCCAGCCGTTGTGTATTTAAACAACATAGATTCTATTTATTTTTATGCGTAGTTCGCAAGCCCTATAACGCAACAGGCAACAATGACTATGATATTTACCTATGTATACTATTCTAGTCGCCCGTTTGTCGAAATTCGACCATAATTAATTAAAATCTCTGTGTCATACGTTCGCGTAATTTCCTTAAAAAGAAGTAATTAAAGATTTCGATTTATTATTATTATAGTTGGAAATAAAAATCGAAGCTTTTCCCTTTTGCGTTTCCATACTACAATACAAATAAGTTCAAAATAGTTAGAATTTATTTAAATTGTAGAGACGTCTACAGAGAAGCGCCTTGTAAGCGGAAATCTGTCTAGATTGAATTGAAAAATTTTCTTTGATAACGTACTTTCTAGGAACTGTAAGGTTTTACTCTTGATACGCTGGTAAATAATATAAAACATTTTTTTCTTAATAGCGAATCTACAACTTAATTAATTTATATTTTAAAGTAACATTATTTAATTTTATTTTTCAAATCGCATACTAAAAATTGTTCAAAAAGATAAACTTAATTCTATTTTTAAAATTGTTTAAAGTGAACCCGCTTTATTCCGGGAAGAGAATCAGCGTTATTACTGTTGTACTTTCTACGTTTGTTACTGGTATATTCATAAAATTTATTCTAAAATACAGAACACCTTTGTTTCTGGTACTTCATAACACGTATGTATCATAACATAATTTGGTCCAATAAGACACCTAGTCTATCTTATTTAGTTCCGAGTGCCCTCCAGTATCGTATAATCGACGACTTATTGGTCCTCCTTTATACATCTAGTACTTTATACATTTTTCAGAATAAGGGAGTAAATGTTTATATTTTCATACAATACCTCTTACAGGTGAGGTGACCTAATTAATAGCTTTGCAGAGTGGCATAAATTGTTAACTTGGACTTTAGTATAAGTGTCTCATTCGAGTTAAGTTGTGAAGTAAATTTCAATATTCATTTGTTTCTTCCAAATTTAATACTCGTAGCGTTTACGGGGTTTTTAAAATTGGGACTTTTACAATATTTAAAACTGGATTTGTTACAAATCAAATTTGGCCTTTTTTGATTAAAATTGAAATGACCATTTTATATTGAGCAGAATAAATAGTCCAAATTTATTGTGCACATATATTTTTTGTTTCGTAAAAGCATGAATTAAAGCTATCAATGGTTTACATTGATTGTAGAGATTGTTGTTTATTTGTTGTTTTAAAAATACAGGTAATCTTAAAAAGGCATTATTACTTTTTTTTAAAGGGGACTTTAACGTTTATCTATACTAATATTGTAAAGAGAGAAACTTTGTATTTTTGAATTTTTGTATGTATTAAAAAACTCAAATACTACTGGGTCGTTTTCAATAATTCTATCACCGTTAGAAAGTAACGTAATCCCCGAGTAACATAAGCTATCTTTTACTTCCGCGTGGACGAAGTCGTAAACAACAGCTAGTTTTCTATATTTAAATTAAAACAAAAAGTCGAAGCTAAAAATCTTTAGGTCCAACATAAATACCGCTATTAGTCGTTAACAAATCGTACAATCACGTACTTAGATATTATTTTGCTAAGTTCTTAATTACTTGTGTCACTTGTGTGTAAATGAAACATAAATAAAATTAAACTCTAACGAACTCTTTGTTGTTAATATTTGTACTGTGATTTAAAATAATTGTGTTATTATAATAACAACACAATTGTGTTATTATAATAACACAATTATTGTGTTATTATACGTCTTTATAATCTGCTATTCCGATGTTAGAATTTTTGTAATTATTATATCAGAAGTTGTTTAGAATTGTACAGCTTTTGGAACTATAATTTATTTATATTTTTTCATAAGTTACTCGTCTACAATATTTTGATACTTATATTCACTTCTTGTAATTAAAAACTATACAAATCCAATAAATAAAATATTCGTTTTAAATACCAATATACAGTGATCAAAACTTAATCTAAAAGATTTCGCTGCGACCTTTCTACATCATCAAATCGTCCAGTGATTATGAACTTATTTTAATGTCGGAAATCAAAGAGCACGCGACAAATTCTATAAAAGCAATTTAATCTACGACGCGTTTCGAATGTTAAAAGGT
>QDHC01000893.1:638249-653614 GCA_013186455.1 Papilio dardanus tibullus | reverse complement strand
TAACGAAATATTTGTGTAATAGGGGTGTCAGCACGCCCTGGTCACTGGGACCACTTGGGGCAGCCCTACTTCGACAATAACACAAAGCGAGAAGTTGCAGCTACGATCGGAAAGGCGGCCTTCTTACTCTGCAGAGTGAGGAACCTTGCTGACAAATCTGTGAGTAAAATATTATGCATGTCTATGTTATTTTATACAGTCGTTTGACTAGGGCTGCCAATTACACCGTACGGGGTTTCTTGATTTGTCTGAAACATTATTTTTAACGTAGCTTTGGCTATTTCTTTATAGCTTACTTCTTTGCAATACATCTTATCGATAACACATGGATACTGTGGGTCACACACATATCATTGTCTCTTGTCTTTCAATAAAAATGACGATACGATTTTAAATATTTCTAATCAGTGGAAACTCAACGTATCTACACTATGCGTGTTGGATACTAAACACTCTCTGTGTATCGTGTTATAAGCGCCTAATAAACTCTAATATTCCAGGTGTCGTGGATACGTAAGCGTGACTTGCATATAATATCAGTAGGCGTGCACACGTACAGCGGAGACGGCCGTTTTGTATCTCTGCACCCCGAGGGCTCCGACGAGTGGACGTTGCGGATCTCGCCAGTGAAGCCAGCAGACTCGGGTGCATACGAGTGTCAAGTGTCTACAGAACCAAAGATCAGTCTCTCCTTTCGACTTAGCGTTGTTGGTAAGAAATTATAACACTACTAAATACGAATATTTAAATGAATGTATGTTAGATGGTATCTACTGATATAGGTGATCATTAAACATGTAAAACCGCGTGAAACACATTGTTATCTTTTGACTGTGGAACAATTAAATTAAAGTAATACAGCTACAGAGTCAGATTTTGTATTTATTGTATTTGCTAAGAATTTTATTTAATCTTAATTCTGTTTCTTCAATTTACCAGTTTAAAGTTTTTTAATAACTTCAACTCTGTGTAACGCAATTTTTTTCCTGTCACGTTCAGGCAGGTAAACCGAATATTCTACGTCAGAATTGTTGATAGGCGTTTTCTATGCTTGATTTTTTACGGAGCAAGGTTTTTTTTTCTTACACTATACTATCAGTTTATGTTACGTGTAAACGTGCCAGGATTTCAAATAAACTGTACGCTGTTAACAAAACACAGTAGTTATTTTAGAATTAATTTTACTAATATTATTAATGTAAAAGTTAAGATGCATGTCTGTTTGCTTGAATGTGTCTCCAGAACATCAGATCAGATCACGATGAAATGCACAGATGTAGATATGAAGTCTAAAAGAACAAATTACAAAGTTTTGTAAAAAAATCCGTAGGGACGGAGTCGTGGGGAATAATATAAACTTTTTAATTATTTCACTTTATCAAGGCAATATAAATATGATTAACAAAGTATAGTGTGCTCTCAACTTTACATTAAGTAATTCCAGAGCTTAATTACGTTTTAATTGTTCTGTTCTCAAACAAATAATTTAAATGAAGTATTTTTAATTTGTTATTTTAACCGTACAATGTTTTGTTTTAACGCAAACAGTTTCGAAGGCGGAAATTTTAAATGGAAACGAATTGTTCGTTAGAAGCGGATCGGACATCAATCTGACTTGTATCACAAAGGACGCCCCGGAAGCGCCAAGGTATTTGTTCAATTGCTTTACATTAAAACATGATGTTGCTTGATACATTTTTATTTTTCAAAGTATTACCAAATTTATAATTCTAGTAACCTATCCAATTGGATCCTAAACATCTGATAGGATATTCTCAAACACAGTAGTTAAACGCAGGAGAGACGAACCCACGATCACGTGTGTGACGTCGGTATACGGATATCGAATCAAATAACAAAAATGCAATTAAGCTATTGGCGGTTAAGCCTTGTTCGCACTAGGATAGTATTTGAGTCGAGTAGCAAGTAGCAAATATCCGAACAAATGATTTACTTATCTACTCTACTAAAATATTGTGTTTCGAAAACGTTTAGTTACTAAATTACTTGCTACTCGACTAAAATACTATTCTGGTTTAGCCTACAACTCTTAATATATTACATGGTTTTTGTTTCCCAGTTTCATTTATTGGTTTCGTGACAAAGACGTTGTGAACTACGCGCAGAGGGGTGGTATAAATGTACTCACAGACCAGAAGACGAGGACCAGTCGACTGCTAATAGCTAGAGCTATCCCACAAGACTCGGGGAACTATACTTGTGCGCCTAGCAGTTCAGGTAAGTTAATTTAACTATGTAATTAAAAGTTAGATTAAATTGTAAACTAAATGTAATTTCACGTTCACAAAGCAATTACATTAAGCCCCTCTGTGGGGACGTATAACGAGCTGATGATGATGATGATGATGAATGCAATCAAGCCAATAACTTGTTCAGAAACATACGTGAAGTTATTACTCGTATGGCGACAGTTTGCTGAAAGACTTTATTTAAGTGGACAGCGAATTTAATTTTTTGACAGCAACATTTGAATTAGAAGTATCACATGTACCTCCAGTGCTAAATAAATATTTATTTTATTTTCACATCTGTTATCTGTTTCAAAGCAATAAAAAAAATCAACCGGCAATTTAATTCGAATGTTAGTGAAGCGGTTAAACGAGCTACGGCACTACACTGCCCTCTGGTGCACTCCAGCCGAAACGATATCGCGTCCACAGTAACGACCCAATTTGACTTCACTTTTTGGGAAACCAATTGGCATACGCTTTATAGAGTTTTATTTCTATGGACTAGTTAAGTCTCCTGAAGTTGGACCAATTCAACCAGACGAGATAACGAAAGACAGGCTTGCTTCGTTAGCGGAAAACGTCGAGAATGTTAACTATGTTTATGCATAAAAAATGTCCTTTTCCTCCTATATATTTCTATCGCAATGAAATCACGCAGTCACGCTACTAAGCAGTACTAAAGAGTACAAAGAAAGAGAGTAATAACAAGTTTTTACGAAATATTTATACCTTTTGTCCAGACCCTGCCTCGGTGATCGTCCACGTGCTGAGCGGCGAGCACCCCGCCGCAATCCAGGGCTCCGGCACTTCTATACGTCTCAACTACTTCATAATAGCCACTCTAGTAACACTATACGTTGTAAATACTCCCTCACGATCATCTTTTATATCCATTCTTTTAGCTAACTTTCTTACATTTCTTGCAATTATTATTTTCATAATTATGACCAATGTTATAATTAATTTCATAATGTATTGTTCATTCACATATTTTTTAACTCAAAGTTGACTAAATAAGTAATTGAATTCGTTGTGAACTGTGACCAAAATCCGACTACAAAATCTAAGGCTTTTAACTCACACTCTCATTTTCAGAATTCTTCAAATTACTTGGAATTGTATTTAAGTGTGCCGTATCAAATTAATTCAATAAGAATTGTAACTTATACTTTCTAGCAATTAATTCTTCACTGGGAAGATAGATTTCCAGGTAATTCTATCAAGTTTATTTCAAAATCAAAGCCTTTGTAAACCTCACTTACTATGGACGCGGTTATATCCCTTATCTTATATAAATTGTGAGATAAAACAAAGAGAGATTGTATATAAAATCTTTTAATTTTATGTATAACCGGGCGTTTTTATTGCCAAAATAATCATACAAGAATACAATGTCGTCCCTTCCATATGTTAGAATGCCCATATGTAAAAAACAGAGCGTCTTATTTGAGCAGTGGAAACACACGGTTTGCACGAAACATCACATTAATAACGTGAGTGCAGTAATTTTTTTATTAATTATATTGGTTCTGTCTTCATTAATTTGATTAGTAAACGCTTTCTAAATACGAAGTTTATTAATTTCCAAACGTTTCTCAAAATATTTGTACGTTAGTACACTCTGACTGTAATTAATAATTTATTTTAGATTATTAATAAGTGTAATGTATAAACAACGAATAATATTATATAAATACTATTAAAATAATATCAAATTGATAAACTTAATTTTGATTTGTAACAAATTAAAAAACTTAACTTGTAAAAATATGAAAAAGTTGTTTTGCTAAAAGCATTGCAACCTTCTTAAAAGTGTATATAGTAAAAAATCTATGTAAATTTAAAAATGACATGGCATGCAAATTCAGTAGCGTAATGTCGGTTAAGGAACAGAGGGCCTATCTCGAAAGTTGGCGAGAACGTTTTCTAAACTTCATCTACAAGATTTGTATTATATTTGTGCAGCTTACCTCATACAAATTGACGATAACGGTAAACACTTATCAAAAATGTTCGTGTTGGGCCTTCTAATATTTATCGATGATTTCTTAATATTACCATTTCGACTGTCGTGACACTAACTTGTACTGAGAAATTATCATCCCTTTTCATCTCATTGAAATAAACAAAGACAGTATGTGTCATTGCAGTGGAATTTTTCAGTTAGATAAATCGGTAATATGGTTGTGACAATGTACCGATTTGAAAAATATAATTAGACATAAGTAGTTTTTACGCGGAGGATACATGTCCTGCGTATTTGATGTTGAAAGAAATATAAACGAAAATAAAACGATCTACATCTAAGTGAAACGAAACGTTTTTATTTCCTACCCGGTTAAAGTATTTTAATATTACAGTTGAGACGTAAAAAATATTGTTATTGTGGATAAAGTTTTTTTTTTAAGTTTTATTGGTAAAATGTTTAAATTAGTTTCATCCAAATCGTCTTTTAGAATATCTTTTTTTTAAGTAAATAATGTAAATGAAGTGACGCGTCATAAGTGTGACGTCATTGGGCAGCGGTTATTTGCGGAAGGTAGCGGTAACCTTCTACTGAAGCGAAGTCAGCACTTCAAAAGCGACGGTGTATCTTCAAAGAGGTGAGTCAAAACATTTTAACGCTTATTTATTTCAAATAACAATGTGCTTTAACGCGAGTCTAAGATAACAAATTAAAAAAATAGATTTCTTGTAAGACACAATAAGTAGGACCTATTGTTGGTTGACACCTGTATTTAAACTTAGACTAAACAATAATAAATATCATCATCATCATCATCAGCCTATAGACGTCCACTGCTGAACGTAGGCCTCCCCCAGCGATTGCCACAATGCCACAATAATAAATATATTCAAATAATTTTCCGTTCCACTCTTTGTTTTGTAGTACGTGAATACTTTTATGGAATTTTTAAATAATTATTTATAACCTAACTTTGTGTTACTTTTTGCATCAAAATGGCCTCTTCAATTTTGTTATATAGTTCAAACACAGCTATAAAAGAACAGAAATCACGTCAGATTGTTAAGGAGAGAATACTAATTAGGTCAACTAGATGTTTCAAAGGCCGTTTAAGTAGCCTTTTGAAAACGGTTGAAATTTTTTTCTCTTTTCAAAGCGTATACCTGCCTAGTTGTGTCTATTGTACAACGAAAAGATTAAATAAAATACGATTTGTATTGAAATACAATACAAAACATTCTTCACTAATATTAGAAATATTAACTATAAAAAAATGTTTTTGATTGAATGGCTTTGCAATCGTAACCTCAAAAGCACCGTTTAAGTTATTATCTTTTACTATTTAAATAGGTAATTATGTGATTTATATGTTTTTGTATATTGCGGATTTTTTTCGTGACATTTAATTATTTGACAACCAAAAATTAACAATCGGAATGTCCATTACATTTACCTCCTAAAGCCTTCCGTAATTATTTGAGGTTATTGTTCAGACAACTTTTTGGTTGATGATATCTATTTTAAATTAGTAATCAATTGTAATTCGATCACCAAATTGCTTGGAACTACTTTCATTTATCTCATTTATGAAATACAATGTACACAAGCGTAAGTCAAATTGAATTAACTGAAGTTGCCAAAAAAGGTTATCGGCTCAGGTGCTTGTTTTGGCAAAATAACAAGGGAACAACTTAACTTTTATTCAATTTTATTTTTATACAAAAGCTACATTGAAAATGTCCGATTTACACTGATGTTGCCCTTCCCACACAAGGCTACGTAAATCAGCGATTTGAGTCTCCGACCGACTTGCATCATATAGTACAATCATCATATAGGTTCGTATACAGGTTCTCGTCGCCGACGATACTAAAATTGTAGATTTGAGTAGCTTTATGAACTAAGTGGCTCACTGATATTAAGTTTTAAAATTGATAAATACATACTATTCTTTTTAAATAAGCAGATTTTAAAAGAAATTAAGCTTTATTCTCTTCATTTATAAAATACTGCAAATATCGAATAAGTCAGTCTGGCAACCTGAAAAATACAATTTAAATTTTAACATCCGGACAGCTAAGTTAAGATATTAAAAAGCTTTTTAAAAAAGGAAAAGCTCCGCGGATAATAACAACACAGGAAAATAATGTCCCCGTCATCATTATTGCCGTAACAAGGAAGATCGAAGATAATTCGGCAATTGCTTTATTGGGAGCTTATTCAAGATATTTATGTCAAAACATTTTCTAAATTGCAACTCAATTGCGCTTAGATTGTTATTATTTTGTATAACTTACCGAAACAAAAGTCGCATACGATAATTCTTGTATGGCGAACGCTTTCAAAATAAGCGACTTCTGCGCTTGGGCACTGCTAATAAGTACTAGGTATTTGATATCCTTTTGATGCTGAGGGAATAAGTCGCACAGATGCCAGCCACAGGAATATATTTCAAAGGACAGTAGCGAAGCCTGAGGAATATTGAAATTGTTGCAACTTATAATTTTATACGTAGGAGAGTACATAGTAATGTAGATACAGCTACAGTTTATTTATTTATTTTTACAGTTTATTTTATTGTTTTATCCAGAATTCGTGCCTAAAACCTTGTACGCACAAGGATAGTATTTTAGTAGCAAGTAATATAGTAACTAAACGTTTCCATCCGCACTACCTTGATGGCTGGCAATCTTGTACCGTGCGGTTTTTGCGAAACTTCCTGCATCGCACAGCCGCACTGTGGAATGGTCTGTCCTCGGCGGTATTTCCAAACCACTACGACTTCAAGAAGCGAGCTTATCACCTCCTAACAAGCCGGCAATGCATCTGTGGTTCCTCTGGTATTGCAGATGTCCATGTACATCGATGATCACCTCGGTGTTCCCGATGCTCGTTTCCCACTTATTCTTATAAAAAAAAAATGTCCGAACAGCAACAATTTAATAGAGTAGATTAGTAAATCCTTTGTTCGGATACTTACTTGCTACTCGACTAAAATACTATCCCGGTGCGAGCAAGGGTTTAAGTTCTGTAATAATATTAGTGGTAGTAATAATAAAATTGTTTTGGAAACTTATTAACCAATTTCATGGGAATAACTTAGATAAGAGCTTAATAAATATCAATGTTATATCGAACGAGCGGTTTGCTCTGAGCATAAGTGTGTACCTAATTCGTACTTATAATTCAGTGGTCGTACCTGGTAAGTAATTTCACCGGCGTTCCAAAGGTTAAGAGCCAATAATATGAACAAGGAACTCACAAATGTATAAGTCATTATTGCATCTGTTACATTTTGTCGCGGAGATATCTAAAACATGAAAATAATGGATAGTAAAAATAGTGAACCTAACTACGTTGTTAAAGAAATCACTAAATATTTAGTATGGATACCTAATATTACAACAATGTCTTGTGCGCACTAGTATAGTATTTTAGTCTAGTAACTAAACGTGTCCAACAGATTAGTAAATCCTTTATTTTCTACTCGACTAAAATAATATCCTAATACGAACAAGACTTTAGCGACTGACTAAATGACCATTAAAAGGCTCTGCGCGTGTAATTGGAGTGCTGATATAAAAATAAAGTCATGGGAGAGTCTGTAGTAAACTTAGAAAAAATAGACATGAAAATATCTTCGTCATCGTTTTTTTAGAACCATGTGTAGGAGAAACAATTTAGTCTTGAATTGTTAATGTTGTTTTATTCAGGGCATGACGATAAATGTAGCGTGTTGGTAAGAGAAATGTCGAGATTTTAGTGGTACTATGTTTTTATGTTCAAAAAGTGCTTGAAAAACAAATTCTATACAAGTTAAAACAGGAGTTATCGTAATTGCTAAGGTAATCCGTAAAGAATAGGACATAAAAAGACATAGGTACTTGTATCTTAGTTTAGACAACTTCGCTATTAAACATGAGTATTTGCTAAGTCAATATGGACTCACCGCTAATCTTAAAAGTAGCAAAACAGCTACCGCGGAGCTTTCGCACACTTGTAGAGACATTATCATCCCGAAAACACGGTTCAATTCCTTTATTAATCTGTGCAAAATAAAAAATAAACAAAAGTCGTAAGAACTAAATTGTTTTTTAAACTGTATTTACAAAACTTACAAAATGAGTTTCCGATGCATTAAAATTCCTTGCATGCAACCGAATTTAAGCTTTAACACGGCCGATTCTTTCCTCATATTAGTTTTATTTCGGCTGAACTCTTTGCTTATTTTCTTGAAATGGTTGCACAGCGTTATAAACTTAAAAGCCATGATAATAAGGTGCACTATCGGCAGACAGTCTGCTGCCATCATCGGTAACATCATATACAACCAAGTCATATAGAAAAACACTCTCAATACACTTGCTATATAAGTTGTACTATCGTAGCTTGGATAATATGTCACCACAGTATAAAACGGAGTCCCTGAAATCAAATATTTTAAAATAATTTTTGTTAGAATGGTTTCGATTTTCTTATAATTTGTTCCTTACCTTGGCTTCATTAGATCGTTGTCACGCAAAAAACGGCCTTACTTCGAAGTAAAATCTGCGTTTTTTGCGCGAACTCGGTCTAGTAAACCCGTAGGTTTAGAATATGATGCTTATTTTGGTAATACAAAAATAAGGGCAACATTAAAACCATCCGAAATAGAGTAACAAAAAAAGATAAGAAATGTTTTTTTACAAAGAAATACGTAAGTTTTACTTACTCTCTTAATATGTTAAAAATAAAGCTAAACAATTTGTTAAAAATAAAATAGAATTTAAAATATACCTTCGGTTAAGCATTTTCTCAAGCTGTCTACACCATAAGCTATTAGCGATAAATATACTGATACAACATACAAAAGCAGACCGTATTTTACTTTTTTATGTTGTTTTTTCATTGTCTCATCATCCTCCATGTCCGCACCGAGCTCAGCCATTTCATAGTTCAATTTCCTTATAGATTTTTTATGATATAATAGTAGAAACATTTTAGCCAACACCGTATTGTGTATTACAGAAAACATAACCGATGAATTCTTTTCAACTTTCGGAAAATCCCCAAACCAAGCGGCGATGTTTTCAAGCAACACCATAATTATATAAGCAGAAAATGTTATTAACATATAAATATTTTGATATTTCTTAGAAAATTCATTCCAGTAATTACCTAGACCCGTGTAATTAATTAATTTACAAATTTTCATTAGCAACATTTTTGTTCTTTTAGACATTATAAAGGAAACCTGTAAGTAACGTTGACGTTAATCGAAGTGAAAGAACGTAATAACTTTGAGTTCGTAATTAAAGGTATCTTATACATTTTGTGTTGACGCAATATTAATTAAACTTTTCCATAGTTCCTGAAAGTTCCGATGTAATTGATCCATAAACACTAGTCGAGTTTCCTAACAGAAATTAATGATTCCATTAATAATACACCGATGGAATTATGAAGAACTTTTTTCTTATAAATGGTAATTTATTACTGGCTGGATATAATTTATTCGAATTACGAAACCTTAAAAGTTCGTTTAAAAATATAACTGTAGATACTATCTATACTCAGGGTAACGCCTTGTTCGTACCGGGATAGTATTTTAGTTTAGTAGCTAGTAATATGTATCCGAACAAAGGATTTACTATCTACTCTATTAAAATGTTGCTGGTCGGACACGTTTAGTTACTAAATTACTTGCAACTCGACTAAAAGAATATCTTGGTCCTTTCAAAGCTTTAGTCTCTCGTAGTGTGGGATTTATGTTAATAAATGACTGATGAAGTCTTTTAGTAACCAATACGATTTTGATTGTGACATAGTTATAAATGTAACGAGCATTTATATTTGAGAAAAGATATGAATGGTTGTTTTATTTGTGAATACATACAATAAAAATCTTTTATAATGCAAAGCTAAAATACCAAGCAATTGTTTGTAAAAATCAAATTGAGTGAAGCAAAATGAAGTTGAGGTTTGATAAGTGGTGTACAAAACACGTTCGCGTGTTCTCCGGTAATAAGAAACGGCGCTTGCCGTTACCTCTAATTAATGGTGGTTTTCTGCGAGAACGAAGACAATATATCGTTCTGGTAACGCCTATTGATGAAGGAATTGAAAGCGATAAGCCCGCCTTACTTTATTTCAAGTCACTATTTCGTACAATTAACACAAAAATATTATAAACATTTGATACTTATTTCATGAAAATTGTGTGATATTCCTCACTTAAATTACTTTATAAGTTTATTGACCTTTTAACTTAGTAGAGTTATCCGATACAGTGGCTTAAGTAACACTGAAATACAGTAGCCAATTACAATTAAACAGACGAGAAGGGAGGTCTTGAAAAATAACAATCTAGTCTTCATTAAATTATTATAGAAAAAGAACTCAACGTTTAGCCAGTTAAAATATTTTAGTTCAGGTAATTTATTAATTTTAGACACAAAAATTGCGGTAAATATTTCTCTAATTGGAGTCTCCCAATTAAACTGTTTTAGGTATTAATATACCTTTGATGTAGCTAATTAGTATTCTCTTATTTGATGCAATTTTCGAAATAATTATGATATAGGTATAAATAAAACGACAAACTTCAAATAACCTAGAAGGCTGAATAAAACTCTTCAGTGTAATAAAAATTACTCCTAAACATTAGCAACTAGTCTAAGCGAAAATCACTGCCAAACTACAGGGTGATTACCCAAAGTATATGCGCTACAAAGCGATTCTATAACATCAAAAATGTATGGAACTGACAATGAGGTTCTTTGAATTACACGTGACAAGCACATGACTTGTCTAATGTCATTGTCAGTTACTAGTATAGTATTATATTACCTCTGACTTCATGCATTTTGTCGATTCCATCGGCGATATTGAAAAGAGAATAAGAGGGATGTTGATATGTTAAAGGCCATTTTTTTTTCAAAAATCTAAAATGCACTTTTATTCGGGTAGTATTTGCGTATGCTGAAGATTTAATTGGTGGTTAGGTTTAAAGCTTAAAAATGACAACTTAATTAGGTGAAACGCCGAGACAAATTAGGTTACGTTGAAGTGATGGGGCGTGCTCGCGGCGCGCACTCGCCGCCAATGCCACGTTGCACATTTCCTATTTTATGTTCAAACATGTGTGAGATGTGTTTATTTTGACCGAATAAGTAACATTTAATATTAAAAACTGTCTTAATTACTTCATTAATTAAAAATATCACTTTAATTCACGTATATTTCGGTATATATGATAGTTTATATACGGGGGTTCTATATGAGGGTGAGTGGATTATAAACGGGTTATATTCACGGTCGCGTCACGCCGCGCATCCCTGATGCCTTGCTACTAGTACTATAGTATACATTAGTAGTACACTAATTATCAATTAGTATATCAACTCTCCTTATACCTCTTAACTTATACCTCTGTAATATTTCATGAATTATGTCAATCAAGGAGATGAAATTAATACCAAATACCAAAACTTAACATCATCACCTTTTTTTAAATGAATACAAATTATGATAATATGGTTCCATACTAAAGCTTTAGAAATGAAAATTCACCGTAATAACTTCTTCAATTAAAACTTCTTCTTACTAAGTTGTTCTCTTATACTATCTACTAGAATTTTCGAAATAAGCTTAAGTAAATTACTTTGAAACATATTTATTCAGTGTTGTTCTTGGTAGTCACCCACCTCATCCTATCACTCCTCCTCCTAGAAAATAAACTCGTAGGTATCAGGTAATATGATTAAAGGCCGGCCCTCGATGGCCGTATCTAATTTACTCTCGGACGTTATTTTCCTCTGATTCAAGCGACTTTTATAACCTTCCAGGAATAGAGTGTAAAATGCAATATTTTCTCTTATTAACATTTTAAAAAGCTAATAAGAGAAGTCAAGGTGGACGCGAGAAAAATTTATTATTCAGAGAGCGATCGATCCATTTATAGACCCTTATGAATAGTAATTAAT
Organism: Papilio dardanus tibullus; assembly: GCA_013186455.1. Classification (NCBI taxonomy): domain Eukaryota; kingdom Metazoa; phylum Arthropoda; class Insecta; order Lepidoptera; family Papilionidae; genus Papilio; species Papilio dardanus. Next base: position 641,432 of record QDHC01000893.1, on the reverse strand, counting down.
ATTACCGTTTGGTTCACCCACAATTCATTATTAGTTTTTTTAATGTTACAAAGTGGCAAACATTCAAATGGCCACCTGGAGTCGCTGAAATAGCGAAGCGACCGCTGCCAATAGACATTTGCAATTGCAGATGTGTTGGCTACTCTTGATCTTTGGAGGAGGAAACGCACAGCAAGAGGATTATTCCTCTTCCTATGCGTCCCCTTCCCCGGAAAATCTACTTCCCCTTTCCATATTTTTTATAGGCGCCCTCCGCACAATGCGAATCCATCGAATTGTGCACTAGACATACATGCACAAAGGATGGCGTAATATTGTAATAATATGGATAAAGTGGCACTTACCAACTCGATGCACTGTTTCCCATCTGCAGATGCCTAGTAATTCTGTCCGAGTCAGTAAGGTCAATAGTTCTCAGTCCAAGTCAAAATGCACTGCTTTCCGAAATAGCGAACCGTAATGCAACCGAAACACTGAAATCTTCAGCGACCCTGTGCGCTGACCGTGTGTGCCGAGAGAACGATCCAGAGCCGACTGGTTTGACCGACGACCTCACTCCCCGCACAAGCCGCGAGCCCCGCGCTCCACCGTAGCGGCGGGGTATTTCAATATACCCCCCTTGTATGGAGAATAAAAATCGTCGGCCGTCTACCTACATTTACCGCGATCCCGCCAAAATTCAAATGTCATTTCATATGACCTATCACGGAGTACATTTGTACCGAACAAAAAGGATAGTAAGTGAAAGTGGATTAAAACGAGGCCTCCGGCAACACACTCGTCAAACGAAACACGGAATTGCTTCCATTTTACGCCTGTCTTCTTTGTGGTCGTGGTATTTCACCGGGCGAGCCGGACAATTCGTGCGAAGACGTTAAAGCGGGCTAGAACCCGTAGCATTCCACTGTCGACCTATTAGTATTGATAGTTAAACATTGTGCAGTATTTATAGAACTTTAGATATATTAGGAATGAATTAAAAACATATTACTCACTACACATTTTATTTTAACAAAACAACTATTCAAATCATATTATAAGAACAACATTCAAGTGAAATCAACGTTAAATTATTCTTTGTCGCACCTAAATATTATCAAAGTTTCTTATTTCACCTAATTAGATGGCTTTGATTTAATTAGAAAGCAAAGCTTAGCATTATGTTTCTTTAAGTCTGTAATCTGCGAGATTTACTTGTCTAGGACGTTATTTTTCATGTTCCTCATAACAGCGAAAGCTTTATACGACCAATTAATAAGCTGAAAGAAGATACATATAATATTGAAGAAGTAAAGATAAATATTATTGAAACAAATAAAAGAACAACAAAGAATTACATCTGTATACTTTTGATGTCTGCAATTTTTTATTGAATTGTGAACAAATGTTATATAAAAAAAATTAAATACATTTTTTCGACATACTTAAAAATATGCTAAACGGTATTAGATGCTTAAAATTAAATCTTAAAAGAGATTTTAAAGGAAGCGGATTATTGAAAATTGAATACTTCAAAACTTACGTTTGTGTATGTGCTTAGTGAGAGGGAAAAATACTTTCCAGCTGTAATCAAAAGGGGGCGCTTGCATCGCTCCATGAATATAACAATATACATTTTAGTAGCTTGATCTATATCTAACCAAGGGCTATCGAATGTCGCGTCTCGAAGTTCCAGACTCTGTTGAATAATAACTATTGTTTATTTATGAACTAGCAATAAATCTATAAAATTGTGTTATCATAGACATTAAAAAAGCTTCCTTATTTAATATAATTCATTCTATAAAGCAACTATAGATTGTCTATGGAGTCGAATGACTAGTAAATATTATTTTGAAAAGGTTCGCAAATTGGTACGCATACGCACCTGCGTTCGTAGTTACCTGAGTAGATATAAAGGTTAAATTTTATTATAATTTGCAAACAACTCACCTTCAAAATTAATTCATTGCCAAACCAACACAGTATGAACACTTCGGTCAACATGCATGTTAAGTACACAGCCATCCACATTATTTGCATGCAGTGATCCAAATAGTTTTCGATCTGTAATTCATAAAAATACACGGTTCATATAAAAACTAGCTGTCGCCCCCGACTTAGTCTGCACGGAATTAAAAACAAACATACAAAGTATTCTTACAGACTATAGTCTACATCTGTGGAAAATAATTACTTTAAGGTTATAAATTGTTTTGTGCACTGAATAAAATAAATTAAAACAAACATCGAGTTTCGTTAAGTCGTTTCGAAGCTGACTTAAATCATACATCCATCCATTGTAACTTTCCCATTTATTACTGGTAAAATATATGTTTATTTTATTATTACTAGACTGTGGCAATGTAAAACATACTCATGGCTATGATAAAGACCACGTAAACTCACCGATAAAAAATTTATTCCAACTAAACAGAGTACCATTACACTTAACATAAACTGTAGAGCGGACGACAAACTAAATGCCGATTCTATCATTGTGATGTACCTGAAATGAACACATAAATGTCACCGACAATTCGTTCACACTGCCAATTTGTAAATTACACAAACCTTATCCTTACATAGTATAAAACAATAAGTAACGCTTTTTTATGTTTGTCCCTATATATGCTTAAATATTTAAAACTACGCAACAGATTTTGTTAATAGATAGAGTGATTCATAAGGAAGGTTTTTATAATACATTCACAATATAGTAGAGTAACACTGATAATTTAGAGGTTTTTAATATGATGTCGTAAATTAACACATTGCAAACGTAAGTTTTTAGTATCAGCATTATACCAATTTGCACCCGTGCGATGCCGGGGCGGTTTGCTAGTTATAAATAATAGAATAAAATAAAAATAGAATAGATATTTATTACCACAAAAACTAAAAAACCAAAGACTTTTTACAATCTCCTTAGGCAAATGACAATTGAGCCGCAATTAGGATTTTCCGGTGATTTATTTTCTTAGAAAGTATTGAGAAATATCATATTTGCAGTACCTTATGATAGCATCATGATGTTTTATGCATTTTTTTAAAACACTTTTCACATGATCATCGTGGAAATTATCACGTCTAGAATATATTCTTAATTGTCTCCTTTCGTGACGTTGTCCCATTGTTTTAAAATTTCTCAAGTTAAACGATAAAATTTCTATTTGTCCAACTGAAACAAAAATAAACGTATTT
>QDHC01000893.1:615234-638081 GCA_013186455.1 Papilio dardanus tibullus | reverse complement strand
CAATTACAATAATTACCTCAGCGCTGTAATTATCTAGTAAAACAAAGTGAAATTATGAAATAATAAGCCATTTAATGTGGTAAAGAGACTTTTAAGTAGCTAAAACATATTAAATTCTGATAAGTTTAAAAATGAAGGCATTTGTAACACTTTTAGTAAGGAATGGAAGGGAATTGGGATGACTTCTCTACTATTTGTGACTGAACTTCTGTCTCGACGGACTTGTGAATTGGTGGGGAACACCGAGACGGAATTAATCATCTGTCATTACTATCCAAGCCGCCAACACAAGCGGACGTCTGTCGAGTGCACTACTACGCCAGTTTTCGGAGACTACCAGCATCCTACAGATTTGAAACATTAAAATCCCTTTTTTGTCCTGTTCCTGGCCGCTGTCTATTAAAGTTGAAGACATATGAAATTCATTCACTCGCAGATGTCTGTTATTACTTTGATATAAGTTGAAATTTTTTTACATTATTTCGTAAATAAATATTCAAGTTTTGACAATGATTTGATGTTTTAATGATTTATTGAGCAAAAATTATCGTTAACACGTACATCATTATTACTATCCTTTTCGATAGAATACAATAAGGTAAAATAAGGCGTGAATTTATTCAATTCGAACAAAGACAGTCATTTATTCTAATTGAAAAACATTTTTTCGATCAATTTTATTCGGATCGCATTGAATAGAGTTCGATTCGACAGACGATGGATATGTACTATAGCGTTTATTACTGCAATAGCGCGGAGTTTAAAAACGTTTTAACCGTTTTTTAAAAATCGTCGAATGGATTTTAACAGTTATCTGAATATTTAACTGACGCTTGCCTTGTGTAGTAGTTTAATTTCTTTGTATTAATATTTGAAAACGTCTGTTTCATCGTTATTTGTTATACTTATTAAACTAATAGAAATAAGGAGAACAAATTAAACTTTATTTTATTTTGATTAGTTACAAATATAACAAAAATTAATTAAATCCGTATTAAGTAATTAAATACATCGAAGTTTAAAACAAACTTTATTCAAAACATAAAGTTTATTTAACACTAATCACAAAACTGTAAATCAATTTACTTATTTACGTATTTTAATTAAAATGCTATTTATAGCAAAAAGAAAATTAGAATAAGTTTGCATGTTTAAAACTTTAAGAAATAAATTCATTTCGCTTAAAATAAATGTGTTATTCAATAAGATTTATGAGTTTCGGGAAAAATAAACCTGCCCAAAATTTTTACATTCGTAAAACATGACATTTACGCTTATAAACTTGAGCTTAAAAGCTTAAAATTTGTGCAAAAAATAATAAGTTATTTTTTTAAGGAAATTGATAGTAATTTGCGTAAGATAGTATATTGGACATCTTAATATGTCTGCAATTAGCTCCATTATTGAAATGACGGAGGCTCCAATACATGTGTTTACGGCACCACCGCTTCTCACTGAAAAAAAGGTAAAGTTATTTCAAAGATAATATTATAACATATTTAATAGAAAGCCATTACAAGCGTTTAACAAAATTGTATTTATGAAATGTAAATGACAAATGAAAAATGTTTCTGTTTATTGCACACTAAAAAATTACACATAAATCGCCTCCTTAACTAGTAAAAACTGTACCTAAGGAGCCGAGGATTTATGTATTTTAACTTATGTCTAAACAAAATAATCCGTAGAATTTCACTGCAAAGATACTTCTGTTTGGTACTTACTCGTCATACTGTACTTTACTTTAAGAAAACTTACAGAACATATCAGAAAAACTGAAGATCCTATCTCTTACAATCCTCATTTTGGGGAACGCAGTGAAAATAATTCTGACTCTACTCGCAGACGGTTCAGGTGTGTATTCCTCTCGGTCTTTACGATAAATGTCAGTTTCACAGTTGCTAAGACAAGAACAGTCTTTAGGAGTTCTAGGTAAGTGAACACTTGAAGTAAATTTCATCAATGTCTCGTCTGAAACGGATAGCGCCATGATCTCTTTTCTGTTTCGAAAGAAGCACGTGAGCTCGGATAATTTACAGGTGCGTTCGTTTCCTGGAAATAAGAAACATTTACTGAAAAATATCAGCAAAATAGCGTACTTTCTGTTGGTAATTGCGACAACATTTTTCTTCAATGTAACACCTGTTTTTTTGCAAACGAGTACGTTTTAATATAAAAATTTGTACATAACTGTACGATATATTTTCATAATATAAATGTACATTAACTATGCAAAAATTGTACAAAGTTGGCTGCCGTTAACGAGAAACCTTTAATGCTCTACAATCGTTTCATGCGAAATTCGTTCCCCTTTGCAAAACATTAAACATTCCAAGTGAATTATAATAAAGTTTTGTTTTTGATCGTTTAAATGTATTATTTTATATTCTAGCAATTTAAATTAAGTTGTTCTAAATAGCATTTAATAACATTACAGTTTTTGAGTACCTAAAATATTTTGACGTAATTTTAGGATACTTAAAAATATATTAACTGACCTGTGATCTTGTAAAAGTGCGGTACGCAGCCGCATAGCTTTATAATTAACTGAATACGACATTCCAATAAACAATTATTGTACGAATACACTGGATACCTCGTACTTATAGGCTCGTCCAGAAATCTATAACAAATATGTTGTCACGTGATGAGAAACTTGCTACATAATTACCGTGATTTAAATATAAGTATACCGTACTTTATTCCAAATGGAAGTCTATATTTCATAAACAAGGCCACACCAAATAATGTAAGTGAAAACTGGTGAATTCGAAAATATTACCACACAATCATTTACTCTAAAATTACTTCGCAATATTTCACTTTATCTCTCGCAATTTCTACAAATTTTAAACATACGAGCATATACTACGGTCGTCAAGAGTACCTAACATTTTGTTTACATAATTTAGGTGTTCTTGTGAAACGGAGTAATATGATATTTTAGTAACAAGGACACCCTGTACCTGCACTGTCGGACTTGTATTGAGGCGGATCGAAGCTCCTTTGAGATCTTTGTGCTCCATATTTGAAAGCCATACGTCATAAAGCCATCTGAGTCGACGGTGTACGATGGAAATGTGCTAATCATTGGCTCATTCGGACTGTGTACGTAAATCTGAGGAATAAGTAATTCTTTGACCGTGTTTTTAGTAAAAGATACGGGTATAGATTTTTTATTATTAAAAAGTCTTAGTATTTTTTTGTGAATTTACCAATATTTTATGAATCCATTTCAAGTAAGCTTGAAAAAGCTTGTTTTAGGATATGGTTTACAATAGACCAATGTCGGATTCAAACCCACGACCACTAGATCGGCAGTCCTAAACCATTGGGCTATTGGCGTCTAATATTGTTATATTTAATTAACTTCAGTTTGTTAATAATATATTAAACTATAAACTAAATATGTGCGTAAAACTTTCAAATGATCTCTTTCGCAATTACGTTCTTTTTCAACTAGATAACCATTCGCACAAACATTTTGCAGTCTCACTTTCTCTCTGATAAAACAGAGATAAAAGGTTTTTTTATCTCTGCGCTGTGGAAATAACGTTTTATGAACTTTATTAAGTTATTACGAACATGAGATACAACATCGTCGTTGATAACATCCGCGTAGAAATCTGCATCAAACGCAGATAGCTCCACATTAGTTTTAATATATTTTATATTATTTTTCCACTTGCTGTAAACAAAGTACAATAATATCAAAGGCAGTATTTAAAAAAAGCCATACCATCAGCTTAATCGTGGCTTGATAACTGTTTCAAATGCAATTGCGTAATAATAATAATATATGGCTGTCAAGTCCATGAAAAACAGTAATATTAAATTCACGAATTCGTAAAACGAGTTATGCAAATATGTGACATTTCAAATAAGAATGTCAGTTCCATTTTTTGACGATTCCATCAGCGATATCGCCAATTAAAAAGTACTTTAGGTAGCCCCCGTATGTTATGATAAGTCTTTAACTATGAATATCCAATAAAAACTTTGTTCTGTTATGTCTACATACATTTTATTAAGACTATCAAGTTATATTCATTACTTACAGTGGATCGTCAAATACGGCGACATTAGAATTAATGACATGGCACATCCCAAACTCAGTCATAGCAGCTTGTATAGAGAGGGAATAATTGAAGTTTGAGGTTAGAGCGCGTTTGTCAAATTGACTAAACAACATTGCAGCTGTTGCAGCATAATTTTCAGGATTTATTGGCTGAAAAATAATAGTAAATCAACTCTTCATTTTGTCTTATTTTTCACTAGCTGTCACCCGTGACTTCGTCTACATAGACTGTGCTCTACATCTATACCAAACACCAACAATATCCTTTTCGGAGATACATTTGAACAAACATCCATCTATCAATCCATCCATCCATTGTAATTTTCGCATTTATAATTAGAATTATACTTAAGATTAGAGGAATTTCTACTGCTGTCCACCCCGCTTGCATTAAAGGTGCCGTGTTTGAGACTAATTGCCACTGTATTTATTTACTTACGTTGGTATTACCGGGATCTACTAAGGCTATAGTGTTTAAATTTAGAACGGAGGCCGTTGCTATCCCCCACACATATGATTCTAGATACATTCCCGTTTTGTTAGATAAGTCACTGAAATAAAAAATATTTAATTCCCTTTCTTAACGTAATATGTCATACTTTTAACAGTGGTAACCTTTAAAGTGGTGTTTCGTCTGTTGAGTGTGGTGCCGGAGGCCTCATTTTAGTCCACTTTCCCTTCCTATCCTATTCTTCTAAGGAAATGATGGGAAGCGAAAGTGGATTGGCGGGGGAGGGCACGCATAGGAAGAGGTATTATCCTCTTGCTCTGCGTCTCCTCCTGCGTAGATTAAGGGTAGGCAATGCATCTGCAATTGCAGATGTCTATCGGTAGCGGTCGCTTCGCTTTTTCAGCAAATCAAGGTGATCGCTTGCTCGTTTGCCACTTTGTAATATATAAAAAAAAAAAAACTAGCGACCCGCCCGGCTACGCACGGGTGCAATGCTTATCAGCATTGCACCCGTGCGTAGCACTACAGAACACTAAATACACTACAGAAAAACTATAAACGTTGTATATAACATAATAATAATAATTGCATCCGTGCGAAGCCGGGGCGGGTCGCTAGTTAAGCATATAAGCCTTCCTTATGAATCACTCTATCTATTAAAAAAACCGCATCAAAATACATTGTGTCGTTTTAAAGATTCAAGCATATATAGGGACAAACAAAAAAAAGCTTTAATGTTTTATACTATGTAAGGATAAGGATAAGGATAAGGATGTAAAATGTTCAAATATTAATTTTACTTACACAACTAAATTATTGAAAGTCGTCAAATTTATTTTTATTATAGGACATAATGTGAGAGCAGGATAAGATATATTCCATTCTAAGTAATCCATCTCTACACTCATCACTGTCGGCGAATTCTGTTGTAGATATATGAGTTAGAAATCACATTAATACATTTTAATATAAAGTATCTTATACTCACTATGAACCTTGAAAATTGTGATGATAGGAGATTGTAAATAATTATAAGTGAATAAATAAAACTGGACGCCCAAAATAATCTGAAAAAAGGATGATTAGGAAAATGATTGATATTTGTGTGTACTCGCAGGAGTTTAACATTTAAATTTAATATTATAATGACGAAAGATTTGTATTTTTGTATGTTTAAATAACTCAAAAACTACTGGGCAGATTAAAAAGTTCTTTCACTATAATAAAGCTACATCATCACTAATGCCTTGTACGCACTAGGATATAATTTTAGTCGAGTAGTAGGTAATTTAGTAACTAAACGTGGCCGAACAGCAACACGTTAGTACAGTAGATTAGTAAAATCTTTTTTCGGATACTTCTTACTTGCTACTCGACTAAAATACTATCCTGGTGCGTATGTACAAGGCATTAGTGATTATGTATAGCTATATAATAGTAAAAGATTTTTCGTAATCAGCCCAGTACTTTTGAGTTATTTAAACAGATATAAGTATAAAAATCTTTCATCATTATAATATTATTGAGTTTAAATAATGTTAATCTCATACACAACGAATAAGGCTTTAGTAACATAAGGTAGATTTATTTATTAGTTTCACGCGGACGAAGTCTCCAGCAAAAGTTAGTGTATTTAACAATTAATTCAGTAGCAAAGGCCCTTATAGCATACCTTTCTATCCAATGTATATCTTGGTTGACAATATAAGGCAATCCGTGCGTAGTTGAATTCTTCATACCAGCACTGATATCATTTATGTATTTATTCTGTTCAACGTTCTTACGTTTCTTTTTAAATATTTTATTAAACTGTACTTTTGCAACCATTATTTTTATATTACTTAGTTATTATTATATTTTTATTACTATTTTACGCTCACACAACTTCTTGTTAGGAAAAGTTAATAACAGTAACTCTAGTATCTACAAGTACCGTGTGGGACTAATGATTTGTAAGACTAAAGAATGCATTGAGCAGAAATTATAATACTTTTACTACAGGAATTATCCTAATTCTGTGCGTCTCCTCCTCCTTAGTTTAAGGGTAGGCAACGCATCTGCCATTTCAGATGTCTATCGACAGCTGTAGCTTCGCTACTTCAGCGAATCCAGGTGGCCGCTTCCTCGTTTGCCACTTCATAATATAAAAAACAAATTGTATGTATATACTGTTCACAGACCTTTAATTAAAGAAAGTCCCCGTAAAAGTCTAGCCGTTTCTATCATTAAAAGCTAAATAAGTACCTTATTGTCGTTACTTATTTATAAAAGAAAAAATTGAACTTAAAGTTATTCGATATCGTTAAAGCTATTAACTCGGCTACAATTATTGTATTTTAACTGTGCAGTTAAAACTGACGTACATACGTCAATTTGAACTGGACAGTCAAATTGAACAGATCTGTTTTGTATACACACGTTAATTGTATAGTTAAACGTGAGTGTATGTAGTGTATTTACAAGGATAAAAACAAATGAATAAACAAGAATAGCTCGTTAAATATTTACTATAAGCCTGGATCCTCATTGACGTTTCGTTTGTTAAGTTAGGCTAAAATGTCCGGTGCTCGAGACTTAATACAAGTGACGTCACGTCAGGTGGGCTTAGCGTCCTGACGCGGAGCGGACTGCCCGCCTGACAGACAGATACTAATGCTTTAATACTGACCGTTTGAAATACAAGCAAACTTATTTAATACTAAATGTAATGAAAGATATCTTTCCTACGGTTTCATTAGACCGAGTTCGCGATAAAAGCGGATTAACGCCGAAGCAAAATCTGAGCTTTTATCGCTACCTCGGTCTAATAAAGCCATAGGGTAAAAGATATTGGGAACCGTCTTCCGTTTCTAGATTTTTATTTAGCCACACTTTTTTAAATTACTTCCTAATACTTAAGTATAATTGACGCAAGATCGCAAACTTTGAGGTTGTAATCATAGTGTGTAATGTTCAATCGACTAATAAAAGACCCTCTGACCGCTATACGATTACGGTTGAGCCTCCTCTTTGAACGTTTCATGCTATACAATGTTTAAATGTTGCTATTAATGCCCATTTTACCCGTCGTGAGTACTGGCCATGTTGTTGGGAATCAATTTGCTCTTACAGTTTGTAAAACTTCTTCCTAACCTTCTTCCTTCTATATTAATATTATAAAGATAAAAGGTTTGTATTTTTGTGTTTGAAAATAACTAAAAAACGACTAAGCCGATTTAAGAGTCTTTCACCGTTAAGTCACATTATCACCGAGTATCATAGACTATATATTTTAATTTCACGCGGACGAAGTCGCGAACAACAGCTATATTTTATACTAATATTATAAAGAGAAACGGTTTGTATTTTTGTATGTTAATAAATACAGAGTAGCCACTCTATAGTTTTCTCTATGAATGTAACGTACACTTAATGGAAAATAAATTGTGTACAAACAAAGCCGTCCCATTTCAGATTATTTTTTGTCATACAATAGCAATAATAAGCAAGTTAACTACGTATAGGAAACTTACATATATATTATTAACTAACTTATTATATTATTGTTAGTATAAATATAACACGAATGGTTTTGTAAAACTATTGTGGATTATTGTTTGATTTATATTTCATTGTATAACGTAGCGTATTAGTGTGCTTATAGCTCTGGTGTAAAATATACGTAGCAGACGGGACAGAAACTTCCACAGCACTCGCGTAGCTTTGTAGAGTGCATCTGCAATGTACGTAGCTTTTGCGTAGCAATTTCGGATTTATCCATTAAAAAGTGCGTAGCAGTAACGTAGTACATATTTGGAAATAGCGTAGCATTGACATAAAACGTGATTTAGACATTATTAAAGGAGAGGTGTAGTTTCAACAACTCGTTGGATATGGTTTCGGTGAATTTATTATCTTTCACAAAATCCAACGACACTTCCGTGACAGCCTCTTTAATTATTAAACAACGCAAACGTTACCGACTCAGTCCCTTAAATTATTAAACAGTTTACATATCAAGCCTATAAAACGGAATTAATGTATAATTTAATAAACACTAGCTGTGCCTTGTGGTTTTACATGTCACTATCTGTTTCCGTTTAGCCTCGGAGTCCTTGTGAAATGTTTAATTATTTCAATAACTGTTTTAATTTGATTCATTAGCATGTTTTGTAATAAAAAATAATTCTTGTTAGGAAATATTAAAGCTTGTCTACTTTTAGACTAATAAAACGAAAACGAGAGAATTGAGATTTTTTGATTGTTTGAAAAACATGGATTTGTTTGTTTTTTTTAACTATAAGATTTGACGGATTTTTATATAAAAGCTTTCAGCCGTATATTATTTTGTTTAATAGCGTTAAGTATATTTTTTAAGTAAATTGAAAATGATTCGTTTCAAGCTTATCTGTTAAGTAACCTATTTTTTTATGAAGTAAGTTGTAGGCAAATAATACAAAATTATAAGAATATAAAATTTATTTTGTTCTTAGACATATTTTTATAAGTTTATTCTTAAATACATTTGATTATGTAATACTAGTAGGTCTATTTGATGTCTATGAGATAACTCAAAATAGTAAACGGCCACATTCTGTATCCAGATGATTCATAGCTCTTATTGCAAAGCTTTGTGTTCTGAAAACATAAAATTATATTAGTATTTAATTATCTAGGTTTTGACTTAAGTTTTTTTACAGAATCTACACATACATTTTTATAACCTAAACATTAAAAAGTTATACCTCTTAGCTCTGTGGAATATTTAGCCATACACCACAATCATATTGTACAAAGTGATCCAATCCATCTATCAAATAATCGTATAGAATAGTTCATGAAATAAGGTTTGGGAGCCTCCATCGTGTGCTTTTTATCTCATCCTAAGGAAGAAAAGAGCATATTTATAACCTTAAACTACATTTTCCTTCTCGATCCAAATCTTCTTGTCTACAAAATATTGTCGACCTCAAAATGTATGCTGGTCACTAGATGGCGCTAAAATTAAAAGCTCACCTTCGTAATCGCAATGTTCTTCAGAATACCCTCATTGCAATTCTCATATTAGTTTATTTTCTCTCGACGTGTCTGTTGTTTTAGTAAGTCTTATTTTTTAATCACTCACTGGACTTGTCCTGTAATACATAAAATGAATTAAAGACAAGTAAAACAGTTAAATAATTCCTAGCGAAATTGAAAAATTTGTTTGCAATAACAATGACAGAATTGCAGAAATCTTCATAGAAACCCACCAACGACCAATTTTTTTTTCGCACCAAAGAAACATTGCTGAATACGGCAACAAGTGATAATTTCCAATAATCCATACTACGATTTTCAAGTGATTTCAATGTAGCCCGCGTCAGTCTAATTGTAGTCCATGCAAAACCCAAATAAGATATATCCCATATTCGATAGAATGAACTTACCATCAGCCTTCAAACAAACGATGGAAATGCCACATTTCTTACTGTGAAGAACATTTCAAAAAGAGGTAAGATACAAAGCAGATTTGTCAACATTTATAAAATATTTAATAAACACATAGAAACCAATAGAACGGAGCAAATGTCATAAATTAAGCGTCCACATTTTCCCAATTTTTAACTTCATGTGGTCGATTATTCTCGATGATTGAACATATGAGAACTATCGAAAACGTTTAAAATATACTGCACCTATTTGAAGCATACCTAAAACAAGTCTTAGCGATTTTGCGATTTTTATGAAACCATTTAATCTAGTCGTAAAAAATATAAATAAGCCTCCTCCTTATTACGAGAAACACTTTAAGTCGCAGTACATTTGAAACATTTCATACCTTCGTGCCGATAGACCAAAGCAACCGATTTTTCACCATAATAATAATCGTACAAATTCCAATAAAATTATAAAAATCAGCTTCATTTTATTTTCCACAGAAAAAAAACCATCCACTCCAATCTTCCTTGGACTACGGCACATACCAAAAAGAAAATTTAAAATATACATTACCTAGACTTAAAGAATACTTGCCTTTATAAAAAAAAATACCAACGGTTTTCTTCGATGTACCGAGACAATGAAATATGAAAAGCGTCCTTTGCAAGTGTAATTTATTTATTGAAAAAAAAACCTCGTACATGAAACAAGACAGTTAAACGCTACACTAGTCTAGAATACAAGATAAAGGGTGAGAGCGTAAGGCGAGGGGGAGGCGGCGCCGGCGCACGCGAGACGACAAGACGCCCTCACACACACACCGAGATACCACATCCCACATTCCTGAAAACACAAAAAAACAATTCACAAGCAGATCGTATGATTCTCGTGCGAAGGAGATTGGGACGTTTGGACCCTGCACTGCTCGGCACTACAACTTGTATACGTAAAAATATATTTCTCTCTTAGATACCACAATATATTATTAAGTTTAGATATCGATAAGAAAGATAAACGTAAAGAAATAGAGTGTTAACCAGTCGATGAGTGTTATCGAATTCAAAAAATAATGTCTTGGATTATCTAACCTAGTGGTATAAACCATACATAACATGAATAAATCTTTGAAGTCTTTCGAATGTCAATACTAGCCCTTTAGAGTTATTAAATGAATGTATTTAGCGTCCAAATGAACATGAGTTTAGTTAACTATAAGGCAGACGTCGTTTTATCCAATTATGGAGTGTAAAGATACAATATAACTTGATTATCGACCACATAACACAAAAGTGCACTTTTTCCACCCGAGTACAATGATTGTAATGTAAAATAGGAACAATTTTTCTGTAAAACGCAGAATAAATCCTTTGTCAAAACTAAATATAAATTAATTCCTTGTATAATAAATGTAAAATCCGGAAGTGTGATACACAGACGCCAAATAAAGTCGCATTATTCAAGACGAAAAGATTTTAACTGTTTTAGATATATAAATCAATGAGACAACCTAAGGTATGCTCGTGACGAATAACGCGAGGACCAAATAATGACTAATCCAAGTCACTCCAAAATAGCTAAGTGTGTGTCATGAAACTTTCACTGCAGAACAAAGAAAATGGTGGTCAGTTTCGTAGGCTAAGCTCCTTTAATCTAAATATCTTTAAAAAACACAATAACTAAGAAAATTACTCCTTCCACCTAAATCCTGATGTTTATACCTGAAGACAGCTTTTAATGGTTTTTTTTCGTACAGTCGCTTATATTACGCAATATAACAAAAACAATTCAATTTTTACAAATACTTTTTTATACAATACTGTGCAAACATATCAAATATTAATATGAAAATTCAAACCTTTGTCAGTTAGAAGAAACGGACATCAATCGTCCTGCCGTCGATGCGGGTCCTGTCAAACATTTCTGGAATGTTCGTTAAGAAAATTATTATTGTTCAATACATGCATAATAATACAATAAGTTAAATTATGACAGCAATAGAACTGGCTTTTGCTCACGACTACGTCTGTGCGAAACTTGACAAAAAAGTAATAAATATATTACTTAGCTTACGCGCAAAATACGCGCCAGTCGTGGAGTTGCAGAAAATGGAGCCCATCGTGGGTCGTAACCTTTAACCTTTTAGCTTACTAGTGGAGTAAGATTTTTTAAAATTATATCAATAAATACAAAAATGACAATATTTATTTTAAACAATTATAGATGTTCATAAAGTGGTATTTTTCAAAGGATACTGATAGCTCTCTCAGCGTCCCACTCCTTGTGGAATCTGACGACTGCGGTGTCTGCGGCGGTCATCTCCGCGAACTTGACGTCGCCGCACTCGCTGAACTTCTCGCGGATCAGCTGCCACGTCACCGTCGGCGGCAGCTGCGCATACACTATACTGTACGCTGCTCACATCTAAACTATCCTATACTCGTATGACTCCGAAGTAACTTTAAACAGAATAATCGTATCTGACAATAAAATGAGTAGTCGTGTCCGACACTAAAGTAAATTATCGTATGTTACGCCAAAGTGAGTAATCGTGTTTAACTCCAAAATAATCGTATCTGACTCTAAACTAATTGTATCTGACTGCAAAATGATTGTATCTGACCCTAAAGTAATTGTATCTGACTACAAAGTGAACGTATCTGACTCTAAAATAATTGTATCTCACTACAAAATGATTGTATCTAACTCCAAGGTAATTGTATCTGACTACAAAATTATTGTATCTAACTCCAAGGTAATTGTATCTGACGACAAAATGACTGTATCTGAGTACAACGTAAATAATCGTATCTTACAAATTATTTATTTGTACAATTATTGTTTGTTAAACGGTCCTGATCCTCTTATTTGTGTTGTCTTTGTAAAACAATTACAACACCTCACGCTAGTAGCCTATTGGGGTAGGCAGAGATAACAGCTCATCTAGCACGACCCTGGCTCATCCTCTTCGCTTCGACCACATTCATACATCTACTCAGAAGTCCAGTTTACCCTTATTACTTTTTAAAATATTAGAATGACCAGACCTTATTCCTAAAGGTAAAAAAAAATAAAAATTGAAAAGTGTCACTTACATTAGTTATAATAACCATATCAGATAATTTGTCTCTTGAACTCTGCTCCGGTCTCGAGTCTCTCACGTAGTTCTGACTTTGTACAGATGAGTTCACCATCTGCCGGTTAGGGCCTGGAACTGGACCGAAACCTAAAAAAAAAAAAGGTTAAAGGTTTCGACCCATGATGGGCTCCATTTTCCGCAACTCAACGACTAGCGTGTATTTTGCGTGAATCCATATCTTTGAATTTCTTCGCCGATATGTGCAGGTTGCATATGCAACAAACCGAAACCTATTAGTAGATTTATTTAAGTATTATTTTAATGTATTAAAAAACAAAGCATCGATAATCCATAGTAATATAAAATACGTCAAAACTTGATTAGAATAAGTACACAATATTATATGAAGCATACAAATACTCTGAAATCGTGTAGATACAACTGTTTACAATGGAATTTAATACTTGTAACTTTAAATGTGCTAGTTTCATAGTTTACTATATTTCGGTACTTATTTATAATAAAAGTTTAATAAGCTTATAAAATTGTATTTATTATTATTTTTACACAAGATTATTGGGATTCTTATTTGAAATGGATAAAAATGTGACGTAACATACCAGATAATGAGCCGCTGTTCAGTCCAGGGTTGCCAATAACATTGCTGTTCATATTATTATTAGGCATCATATTAGGTGTCATATCATTTGAATTCATTGATAAATTGTTTGTATTAACATTTGCCTGCGCGGAGAGCACTGTCGCTAGGTCGTTCGCTGTTAAACCTTGTTGCAACAATTGATTCTGCAAAGCTCCTAAACCTGTCAACCCTAACGCCTGGAAGATAAGATTATCGAAAAATCAATATGTGTTTATCAAAATTATTAAGTAAAAGAAAACAAAGGTAATGAATCAAAATTATAGAGAAAAAATGAGTGATACCGATTTTTAAAATAAAAAAAAAAACTAATGTAAAGCTTTTATGTCAGCAAATATCTATTTTTAAACCCAGTAAGTAAGCGAATGTTTTATGTTAAAATCTTATCAGTCAAATTACATTAAGTCTCAATTAGCGAAACAAAAAAAAAATCATATTTCACCTTATTTAAAATTACCTGCAAGCTCAAACCACCGCCGAGCGCAGCGTTTGCGCCTAATGTGGCTGCAGGCAAGCCCGCTCCTAGGCCGTTGAGTCCCACTCCAGCTGAGGGCACCGCACCTAGGACCCCAGCACCGATACCACTGTTGGCTCCAGACAAACTAATGTTCGGAGCACTTTGCCCTTGGGGTAAATTCCTTGCTACATCTCTCAATGGTTCCCCGCTAGGTCCCAGACCTAGGCCGATACCTTTCAAACCTTCAGGTAGTTTCAGTTCGTTCTTATCTGATGTACCGCGGTCCATACGCACCGTCATTCGACGGTCATACAGCATTTGTTTATCAAACATTGAAATTGCCTAAAATATTAAAAATTAAAGTAAAAGAGTATTTTTATGCATTCGTGTATCCGTTGTTTGTGCCAAGTCTCAATTACTGTTGAAAGTTTAAATTTTACTACAATAAAAATAATCATAAAAAATTGTCTAAATTACCAAAAATAAACTTTAAATAGAAGTTTCTTGGTTACTTACTTGTACAGCTTCTACTGGATGGTCATATTCAATAACAGCAAATCCTCTACTATTCCCGTCTTTGTCCACAGCCAATTCAATGTTATAAACTTTTCCCGCCATTTTGAACACTTCCTTGATCTTTGCACGGTCAGCTTTGTAGTCCAACTAAATCAAAATTATTTACATGAAAAACTAATCTATAGTTTCTATTCTTACACTATGACCTAATCGGTAACTTTGTGGTTTCATTAGACAAAGTTCGCGATAAACACGGAGATTTAGCTTCGGAGTAAGGCCGTTTTTTGGGTGACATTGATCTAATGAAGGCATAGTTACATTTTTTTAATATTTTACATCATGCTTTCACTTTTAAAAATATCTTAGCGAGTAAATATTCGTCAATAATCATTTACTATTGCTTGCAACCATAGGGACACATCTGAGGATAGTTATTTTGGAAACCGAAGGTCTGTAGTCTAAAGTTTTCTAAATGCATTTAATTAACTAGTACAAGAATTACATACAACATACTTACATTAGCTACAAACACTTTCTTAACAAGCGGCGGTTGTACATTAATTGAATCCAAAAACTGCAGACTTAAGCCATATGTGTTGTAATTTTCAGACTCTCTAGGCTTACTTGGACCCCAACTAAGGGAATAACAATTATGGACCATATTATAAATTTGAATAAAAGCTATTAAGTGTAATTTTAAACCAAAAACACCATTGATTAATATTTTTAACAAATAAATGTAAAAACTGTTTCTATATTTAGTGAGATCCATTTTATTCTACACATGAACAAACGCATGTGCAAGCTGATTAAGGATAGTTTTGTTTAAAAATATATAAAAAAATAAACTTACTTATCTTTTTCATCTCTAGCATTTCTCGAGTTGCCACCACCTGATCTTGAATTGTTCCTAGACCTATCACCGTTTCCTATAAGAACATGTTTTTTTTTATATAGAAGTAATTAAAATAAACTCCTTATTTGATTTTAACACTCTCACCGCTATGCGGACCGCCGGCAGGTCGTAAATCTTCGTGTAAGCCACGCCACCTTATGCAGCGCTCAGCGCGTCTTTCAGTCCGTTTTAGTCCCTGGTGCACCATATCGTTCTCGTCTAAATCTGTCAAAAATAGGCTTGTGAACCAAATTTTGAACAATGATTAATTACGTACGCAACGTCACTGCTCGGATTTTCAGTACAATAGTGTCCATATGGTGGTCATTGTCAACGTTGTCCTGAGGAGTGACGTCACGCTTGACTTGCGTCCCATATAACGTGACTGAATGTAAAATTTGGACGATCTTAATTTATAATACTATTAATAGTCTTAATTTATTTTAATAATTGTTATTATTTTTTGGCATTTAATCATTAGAAACTCAATTTCATCCAAATTGTTTACCTAGTTCACAAGCCTATTCTCGTTGCTAATAAACAACCGACTCTGGAACACCAGTCTAATGTTTAGACATAACCCCGCTGGCCACTCGTGTGGCTTACAAAGGTCGATTTTAGGAGCACTTTTTGTAGTGTTTGTTTAATTTTTGGTTCATTTTACTATTTCACCGGCCACACTCAAGAAAAAATATGAAATTGCCAAGTCGTAGCGGCCCACACTGCCTACTAATTAAAACAGTAAGCAAGTGGGCTGCCTGTATGGCCTGCAGCACTCTTTACGACCTTTCAACCATGGCTTGCTAAAGTAAGTAACCGACGAGTTGCGGGCGGCCCGCATAGCTTGCTGTATTGGTAAATTGTGTATAATAGATGGCGGTGAGAGTGTTAAAGATATTCAAAGAAGATTGGCTTTGGACATAAAAAGAGACCATAACCATATTTACATTTATTGCCTTACCTGTTTCCTCTTTCAATACAAGTTTCCGTCCAAAAAGCTCATATCTGTGCATAACAGATAGTGCTTTCTTTGCAGCTTCCGAACTTGAGAAAGTGACGACTCCGCATCCCCGAGGCTTCCCATGATCATCAGTGAACAATTCAACAAATGCCACATCTCCTACCTGTAATTATTTGAGGTTGTAAACAAACTTACGAATACATTTTGGATGAGTATCTTTTAATTACATAAAAAAATCATTAGTTTTTATTAATCTTTCAGATAATACGTGCAGTTTTGATGTTATTGTAATGTATACGTGTCGAGATTGTGCATTTTTTAATGTAAATGTGTGTCAATAATTGTTTTGTTTATTAAGTATGTTTGCTTATCACAAAGCTAAGACATAAAAACAGTATCGGTCACTTACCTTTTCTTTAAATAAATCTTTAAGATCAGTCCATCTGTATTCATAAGGAATATTTGACACAAATAATCTTTTTCCTTCAGATCGCTCGCGGTCATTTGATCGATCTCTCTCAACATCTGAAAAGCGGGAAGGCCTGTCCCCACGTCTAGATCGGTCTCGTTCCTTTTCTTTCTGATTATCCATGACACTTGCTTTAGAAGAATTTCTCTATAAACAGTAAATAAAGTAAGCATTTATTATCTTAAAGGGTGAAATGCCGGTGTACAAACTATTTGGTATGCATTTCAAAGTACACAAATAACAAATATTAACTTACCTTAAATTATGATTTGATTACAACGTACGCACTACTTACTAAGACTATGATTACACCTTTATTATTTTATTAATATAGAAGAAAAGCGGGAAACAAAATATACAAATTTAACAAAATGGCGTATTGTTTTATTTTATCGTGTATTTTTTACTTGTCCATATAGTGAAGCAAGGACAAACAAGGATGAGATAAAGCTACGGTGAAAAAAGCGCTGCTATCGCTTAATTCTGTCAGAAAGTCCGTAAAACCTTCACAAAACTTACGTCATAGATAGAACGCAACATAAAAGTGGGGCGCTAGTGAGCTATCACAATTTAGTTTCACATATGCCCACCGGGTCAATAACTTTTTGTCCGTACTTAACGCTTGTCGATGTCGCGTGTCGTTTTGATGACCAATGGCAGCTTTGCAACGTGCAATGTTGCCTGTTTCGTTAGTTGGTAATATTACATTATAACCTAAAAGGCGGTAATTTTTAATTTAGTTAAGACATTATTTGTAAGTTTATTGTACAATTGAGGTGCTTATAGTATTTATGCAGTTTCAATCTCACACAAACATCCAAGAGGCAGTAACGCGAGAGATTGAGGCTCCCATAGACTAAGGAATGACGACTAATGGGTTTATGACCAAGATTTGCTGGATTACTGAGCTCTAGAGATTAATTTAAGTTTGTATTTATTAAAGGTATTCATGCCTTATAAAACTATTTCATTGCAATAACAGTTGATAAGTTGATAACAAAACTTAGGTAGATATTTTTTTTATAATAGCAACACAAAAGTACGCTATCATTTTGTTGTACAACCAACATGTCAACTAGAATTTTAATCTGTAAGTAAAGTACACTGCAATGGTATATTGGTTGTATATGTGTATTTTTCTCCCACGGCAGTGGCAGCGGCAATAGCCATGCAGTCAGACTTTGGATCATTAAAATAGTTGTGAAAATATTGTAATGATGGAGCAGGCAAAAGTTAACATACCTAAACTTTTTGTGTGCACTGTTATTGAAAACAAGGATGAAATTGAAGAGGTAATGACTACAAATTTGCTGTTCCTCAACAAAGAATAATTTAGTCGGCCATGTAAAACGCAGTTTTCCCATAGCAGCGACGGCGGCGCTGTAGTCATGGCGCGAAATTTCAAAATATATTTAACATTAACCAAGTGATTTTCCTATTAACCTAACTTTTTGTTACAGAGATATGAGAGAGCGTACACTTTCATGCAGTCCCTTGTAGCTGATTGCAGCGAAAAGGAGACTCATGATGCATTGAATAATGCTGTTTGCAAGAACCATGAAGACATATCACTTGGGATGCTGCTGTCCATTCTCACTGAACCCCACAACGCAACCAAATGCTACAGAGATCTAACACTTATTACTCGAGATGGATTTACATGCGTGCTTAACAATTTGTCTAACTTAATATTAGAACGATATTTAAGATTTCATGATACTACAAGGAGCCAGCTGTTATGGCTCATAAAGGAAATGATGAGGAATGCTGTTACAGGGGTGGATAATGTTTGTTGGAACCTAATGCGTTACGCGTCAGGAGGAGATATTACACCAAAAAACATTTTTCTAGTAGAATCTCTTTTAGATATTTATATTGAAAATAAATCGTGGTTAGAGAAATTTCCTGTGCTGATCTGCATGGTTGTCTACACATACTTGAGATTGATCGAAGATCACAATGTACCGCATCTAATGGCGTTGCGTCAAAAAGAAGTCAATTTTGTAATAGCTCTTATTAGAGAACATTTCACTGAGGTTTTATCTTTAGGGAGGGATTTGGTGAGGCTACTTCAAAATGTGGCTCGTATTCCTGAATTCAATCAACTATGGCAGGACATTCTCACAAATCCTAGGTCACTGTGTCCAAATTTTACAAGTATCCTGCAAATACTGAACACCAGAACCTCAAGAAGATATTTACAATCAAGAATAACACCAGATATGGAGAGAAAACTTGTTTTTCTTACTTCTCAAGTGAGATTTGGACATCATAAAAAGTACCAAGAATGGTTTCAAAGGCAATATTTAGCTACCCCAGAATCTCAGTCACTTCGTAGTGATATGATAAGATTCATTGTAGGTGTGATTCATCCAACAAATGAATTGCTCTGTTCAGACATCATTCCAAGATGGGCGGTCATTGGATGGCTTCTCACTACATGCACTTCTAATGTAGCAGCATCTAATGCAAAACTTGCACTCTTTTATGACTGGTTGTTCTATGACCCTGAGAAAGATAATATAATGAATATTGAACCAGCTATCTTAGTAATGCACCATTCCATGAGATCACATCCAGCTGTTACAGCAACTTTATTAGACTTCCTGTGTCGAATTATTCCAAATTATTATCCACCATTTTCAGATAAAGTCCGTCAAGGAATATTTAGTTCTCTCCAGCAAATTATTGAGAAAAGAGTTTTGCCCAATTTGCAACCATTATTTGATTCACCCAAATTAGATAGGGAATTAAGAACTACTGTTAGAGACACATTCAAAGAATTCTGCACCAACACCAATGGAGAAGGTGCATCTGGTGCTCGTGAGGAAGGTCTAGATGATTTGCCAAAGATGGGACCTGATGAACCTGCATTTTCAGATGATGAAGATGAGCCACATAATAACATAACAGAAGATACAGATGATGACGACATACCACTGTCTGAAGTGAGAGCAAGGGAGAGACCAGAGTTGGCAGCTGCGCTACCATTGATTTTACGTCCTTTTGCTGAAACATTGTTAGATGAGCGATCTACAACTGCTACAACAGCCTTCATTAACGCATGTGGCAGTCCAATGCCAACAGCGTCAGCACTTGCAGATTTGTTTGCAGCCATTTTGCAAGACGCTCCTCCTGTTAAAATTACATCTAATCCTACACGTGCAGAACTAGAAGCCCTACTGGACTCACCTATCTTTGCTATGTTCACTTTTTTGATTGAAGGAACAGAGGCGAAGCGAAAACTGGTATTAGATATATTTAAAGAGATCCACGCACAAAATTCTTTCCAAAACGTAGGATTTTGTCTATTATTTTACTTGAAAGTATGTTACGAAAGAGAAAGAAAGACAGAGCGAGATGGCGGGAGAAAAAAGAATTTTAAGTTTAAAGTTGATATTTATAAAAATTACTGTAATTATTTAGAACTGAAGCTGGCTGACAATTTGGCTAATGACTTTGAGAAGTGCCAAGAAAGCGATGCTAATCTATTGGTGTGGTTAATACCTGATATCTATAGAGAGTTCAAAGATCAAGCGCAGAATCACATTAAATTGCTGAATGTGATAGTTTCAACTTTGGATGCGGTTCAACTACAGCGTCTGGTTTGCCTCACACTGCAGGGCAACTTGATGATGTTCAAATCTGACGATATTACAACAATGCTTTCGACCAGTCTTGGATGGGAGACATTTGAACAATATTGTCTGTGGCAACTTTTAACTGCTCACGATATCTCTGTAGAAGATGTCTTACCGATCATTCCCAAGTTATCTTATAAAGGTCATGCTGAGGCGGTTACGTCTGTCTTGTTAATGTTGAAACAGGAGCGCCCGACGGCGGATGTTTTGCGACAAATGTTTTGTAGAACAGTGGACGATGACGATACATTTGTCGTGTCCACTGTTATGTATTGGTGCCAAGACTTTGAAGACAAAGTTGGAGACTTACTGGCAGTGTTATTGAGCACTCGATATCCTGGCACGAGTCCAAATAAGAGAAAACGTCCTGGTAAACAGAGCATACCTCCCAATGCACCACCTTCAGCAGAACAAGTATGTTATTTTTTATTTCATACAATGTGTAATATTTTGAAATCTTTTTATTTTGAACAATTGTATGTATCAGTACAAAGCAATGGAATTCTAACTGAACATATTTTTAATTTTCCTCAAGGTTTTAGGTCACTTGGAACAAATTAGGGTATGTTGTGTGGAACAGGACGACATGTCAATTTTCAACATGGAATGCATGCAAAAAGCTCTACAACACTCACAGTCCAATAGTAGCGACAGTTTACGAGTAAGTGTTGTAATTACTGTCTCATTAAAATATTAAACAGAGATAAAAAACATTTCTTATTTCTTTCAGAGACAATACAGTCAGCTGTTCTCTTTGGCGTGGGAAGATGAATTACCGATATCAAGAAGAGCCAGAAAGTTAATTTCAAATTCCTTACCTGTTAATCCAAATTTACATTCCTCGAATGAGGATAGTGAGGTATTATTTAATTTAACATTCTATTTATTTATTTTATTTATTGTTTTATCTACAATAAAATGAAGCATGTTATATTATACTCTGATCTATTTGGATTATGTTTCAGGAGGAAGAGATTGTGAAACCTAAACAGGCAAAGAGAAGAAAAAAAGCGATTTCAGATAGTGAATGACGAAACTTTTTTAAAAAGTTCGGTAAATTTAAACGAAAAAGTTCAACATTTAAATACAATCGTTTTTAATATCGGTTCTGTGAAGGAAACTATGAATTAGTTACCATTATGTTGAATATAACAGAAACACTCGTTGCAGTACTGGTTTACAGATGCAATCGTTATTACATAATCTTAAATATTTATACCTTTACATGGAAATACAAAGTTAGGAAAATCACAAACAATATTCTAATACTGTTTTATACAGTCAAAGCTCCTTATTCGGTAAACTAAGTTATGTCCTTGTACATAAAATTATTATCAAATTAAGGTTTCAAACGAGAATAAAAAATAGAGTAGGATCTCCCAGATTTTATTGGGTGAAAATAATATATTAGGTGACGTAGTTTCCTAGTTTCTTGAGAACAATCAAAACTTTCATGTATATAATATTAGTATAGATTTTATACTTGTTGAGGTAAGTACATATTTGTCAAAAATAAGTGTTGAGTTTTAATGTCTGCGACATAGGTTTAATATTAAATATAACATATAAGGAGCTTTGATATAATAACTAATATATTAAAGTCTAACCAAGAAATAAAAATCCTCGCCTGAGTATGCTTCAATCGTATTTATATGACTTTCTAAAGCAGATTAGTTCCGGATTTTTACACAATATAGCGAGGATTTTTATATTCCTGGTTGGGGTATACATAGAACTTCATTGCACATGACCTTATCAACTAAAATAATGCCATGTTCATGTTTTTTAAATCATTGGCACAACACAAGTCCATATTAGTGGTCTATGATTTTGGGGCTTAAAATTTCTTTATTTACAAATCTTATGCTTTGAAATTACAACCCTGTTAAAATCGATTTTTTTTACAAATTATTACTCAAATCTTACGATTACTCAAAAGATATAAAACGTAAAATACTTGCACAAATGTACTTGGATGGTTACAAGGTATGCATTTCTTCAAGAAATGTCTTATAGGACAATGTCCATATTAGTCAATCATCGAATGCATTGTAAATTCCTAGATCATTAATAGTTAATATAATAATAGATTATTGTTGTATAGATCTTTAGTCCTTGTATTTTTTTTTATCGTTTAAGGACATGAGACCAAGAACTGTATGAAAAAAATGTATAAATAACATTTTTGAAAAATATTTTACATTAGGATCAATAAAATATTTTCCCTTTAGGTTAGTTTTTATTT
>QDHC01000893.1:593303-608135 GCA_013186455.1 Papilio dardanus tibullus | reverse complement strand
ATAAATAAAAAAATATCAATCGCCACCAGACCAGCATCTTGCAAGCGGGGGTACATGCCCCGATCGGGAAGACCTCAGAACTTTCTGGTCTGGTCTGTCCTCGGCGGTATTTCCAAACCTCTACGACTTAGGGTCTTTCAAAAAACGATTCATCTATTCCTTAAAGACCGGCAACGGATTTCCGGTTCCTCGAGTGTTGCGAACGTCCATGGGCGTCGAAGACCACCTCGGTGATCCAGCCGCTCGTTTGCCCCCTTTAAGTAACTTTAGCTTGTTTAATATTTATATCCAAAATGCCCTTACCGGAGTTATCAGTGTCGTGCAATGTATCACAGCTTTGGTATTTAGCGGAGAAGTTCGGACAGAGCAGGTCCGGCAGATGGTTGTCTATGTTGGCTCTCTCAAGGAACCATACCAGGTTCCAGTACACTATAGGATGTGACTCCACGAACTCCGGCTCCGCTAAACATAGGTCCCCTTCTCTGCCTAATAGATAAAACATAGTATGAAGTAAAAATTGTACAGTTTTTTCTCCAAAATATTTATAAACAAAATATAATATGTTAATGTGTATTTGTGCTCACCTAATATAGACTCGAATTCCTTTCTTAAAACTAAAGGATTCAAATAAGGTACACTAATTGTTTCAGGTTGACTCTGCCCTTCTCTGTAAATCTGAAAACAACATATATTATTTTAGAATTACGAAACCACTTCCCCCTCCCATCCGGAGATATTTCGGGCATTTTACGAGCCCCCCCCTTTCGAGGAATACGTTTTTTATGGACGATCCCTTCTTGTGGGACCGTTTTACAAGTATATGTGCGTGTGCGTATTCCTGCGTGTACGGATACGTGCGTGTGCGCATACGTTCGTTGCGTATACGTTCGCGTGCGTGTACGTATACGTTCATTGCGTATACGTTCCCGTGCGTGTACGTATACGTTCGCGTGCGTGTACGTATACGTTCGTTGCGTATACGTTCGTGTCCATATATGTTCGTGTGTGTACATGCGATGTATTTGAGTCCACTAATACCTGCGCAGTAAGCAATGGCACAGTATGTCTGCCGCAGGCCGTACAGCGCGTATTGAGGTTGGAGTCGTCCGCGGCCCAGCCCGCCATGATGTCCTCGTCGTACAGCGCGCCGAGGCACTGGTGGCATTGAGAGCACGATGTCAACTGCACTCGTACTGACGCACGCTCAGGACTGGAACTCTCCTATAATAGTATAATAAAATGAAAAATGATTATAAACGAAATTACGGATTTGAAATATTGATAGACAAACAATTTGTAGATTTATGTGATGCTATATATTTTTTTTTTACTTAATTTTCATAAGCTAATTTATACATCCACGTTGTTAACTATACAAAACAAAGGTATGAAATACAGTCGCAATGGATAACTGAGAGTTCAAGGGACCGCGATATTCTCGCTTATAGGTTTCTCTGTAATCCGAGTTTCAAGCTTATGAAGGACGTCAGCCGCAACCAGACAATGGCTAACTTATAGACTTACGAATATAAAAGACTTGAATTTATTTACATCTAGAAACGCACATTTTTATATAACCAGTGTATATTTTGTGAACTTACAGCATGTTGTGGATACAGGTTATCTGGCAGATGAGACAGTAGCGTGGCGAGCGAGCCGCGCTCCATGCTGCACGCCAGCTCCGCGTCGCTCGACGACCGCCTGAACCCGCCCCCGATGGAACCCTCTGCGGACAACACGTCATGTAAAGAACCAAGCAAATACAGTCGAGAATGAATGTAGCTTATAAAGGTTGCTCTCTGTTCTGAGTTTCTCGCTTATGGCCCGTTAGAGCCGAACAAGTACTCTCACTTATAGAAGTTTCGTGCTTATGCAGTTCGCACTTATCCAGGTTAAACTGTATTTAACATAGGAGAGTAATAAGTGATAGTAGAACTGAAAGTATAACAAAGCAAAACTCAATGGTCTATGTAAGATCTTACCATCAGGATTGTATTCCGAGGAACCGTCATTAGAGTCTTCTTCAGTGATGAAGCTCGTAAGTGCGCTGGTCGCATTCCCGAAGGCTCCTTTGACGGGGGTCGAGTTGGCGGATATCACTTCCTTCATTTCATCAAACTTCTTCGCCATACTGGTCGCAGCTGATTTCAAACTGCTAAGACCGCTCTGCAGTAACTCGTTTGATTTCTTACCGGCTATACTTGTCGGACTAGAATATAATGGAGATCTTTATAAATTATCTACTTAAAGAATTTTGTTTATGATTAAACTTTTTTTTTCAACAAAAAATTACTAAAGTACAGTCAGGAGCATTTCTATGTGCGATCTTCATATCTTTCATGCATTTGAAACTAATATTATAAAGAAACTTATAATATTAGTAAATCTATACTAATATTATAAAGAAACTTAGAATTTTTGTCAGTATTGAAATAACTCAAGAACTATTGGGCCGATTTCAAAAATTGTTCACCATTAGAAAGCTACATTATGCCCAAGTAACATAGGCTATATTTTTAAATTCCACGCGGACGAAGTCGCCAATAATAGCTAGTTAGAAATAAATTTCTTTTGGTAATAAATGGCACATAATAGGATATTTTAGTAAAGAAAAATGTATTTTAATACTCATATATGTTAGAAATAAAAGCGTGTGAATTCGCTAAACAATTAGTTATATTAATTGCAGTTAGTACATTAATGTGAATAAAATGAGTGCACGAGCAGTGTCAACACAACCAAAGCGAGCAGGCAATAAGCAAAAGTACAAAAACACAGCAAGCTTCTATCTTACCTAGTTTTTCAAAAGGTAAAGTATAAAATTCGCCATATGAAATAAGACTTACTCTATTATTAATACATTTTTAAACCGACCCCAAACAACCGAAAAGAAACCACAGTAAGAAAGGTTCGAAAGAAAAATTTTCCAACACATTTGATTTAGTTAAGGCTTTTAAACCGAAAAGGAAGGCAATTTATACTAATTTCTGCTTATTTGCTTGACAAATATATCAGTTTGGATAACACAAGTATTGAAATAGACCACCACCAATTAACCTTCACCTTGTAAGTGAGTGGATACTGGTCTTACCTGAAATAATTCTCGATCATTGCCTTGCCAAGTTTCATATTTTCCTTGCGGAACGACAGTCTGCCGGGCGAATAGCGTCTAAAGAAACAAATACTCTAGCAATGCATTGCCTTGTGCTTTATAAACAAATGGATCTAATGTATTTAGCCATAATTATTAAATTAAAAAGCATGCAACAATGAGAGTTAGAATAAAATGGGGTTCTTGACTTGTAATCTGCAGGTCCCGAGTCCGAATCCTGCCGTGTACCAATGTGTTTTTCGAATTTCATATGTACATATTTACCCGGACCTCTTATGACGAAGGTACACATTGTGATACAACCTGCACATATCGGCGAAGCAATTTAAAGATTTGTGTATTCACGCAAAATACGCGTTAGTCGTGGAGGTACGGAAAATGGAGCCCATCATGGGTCGAACTACATTACTACATTAGAACAAAGTGGAAAGAAATATAACAATAATGGTTTGGGAAATATAAAGATCCAATTTCCAATGACTTGTAGTTATTTTGTGTAATAGTCGCTGTCGCTTTAGTAGAAATAAGAGATACGACTCTACGTAAAAGGGAACCGCGCGTGGAGAATACCTAATGTAAATTGGTTCTATTAATTGATGAGGTTAAAGTTGCTATGATTAATATGGGAGTGATAGAAATGTATTAATTCTTATGAAAGTCAATAGATCCACTTGTCTTTCAAATTAGCAATAGCTATATTAAACATCGAGTGACATGTGTTAAAACCAAACATGCTCTAATTATGTGATTAATAAAAATAAAAACATCTGATTGTCACTGAGCAAATATTTACAATCATATTTTGAACTTTTTAAAGCACAAAAATAAAGTAAAAGTTTATAAACACAACAAAAAACATCAATTATTAATTATTAACAAAAACTATTTTATTTTATGTCATAAAATATCTAGTCTCTGGAGCAAAGCAAAACACTTAAACGAAATTAATTACATAAAACATACTCAAACAGAATTAAAAAGTTAGTTATCAAAAACCTACCTAACCTAAATCATCTGATGCATTATGCTTCGGCTTCATTAGATCGAGTTTAGGATAATAAAATTGTTTTGACGTAAGTCTATTTTTATCGCGAACTCGGTCTAATGAAGTCTAATCTAGAGAAAATTAAAAACATTCGCTTAATAAAGTACATGACCTATTGACACATGACTTAAATATCTACTACATGTTTATCGGTATATGTGAAGACTCACCCGAAGCTGATCTTAAGCGTGTTCCCGAGACTGACGAGGCCTGAGGACATAGTCCCCGGCGCTGTCTCGCTCCGGTGCAAGTTCCTATAGGAAAATATCCAAGTTAACTGTAAAACCCATACCCCCTTATTCCGAAAAAATGTATATGTGTTTCACGCTTATGATTTGACTGTATATAGGTCAAACAAGGCCGATAGAAAGACTAGCGTGCCGTACCCTGGCTGGTCATCCTTATCCTCATCAGCATAGGATCCAGCGCGTCGTCTGAACAGCTTTGGGCTGGCGCTCAGCTCGTGCCTGCGCGGCGGGCTGGGCGGCGAGGGCGGGGCCTGCGGGGCCACGCCCTCAACCTCTGCCTCCAAGCCTAGCGCGCCCAGGGGATCGTCGGCGAGCACCGGCGTGCGGGGAGACACTCTATAATACGTATTTTTTTTAATATTGGTACAAAGAGCAATAGTGTTAGGTGTGGTATGTACAAGGATGCTAGAAGAGAATATTGCGCAGCGCGTCTATGAATGTGATTCGGTAAGATATTAGAAAAAAAACATATAGAGGAATAAAGAACCTCCTCCATGTTGGAATCCGGTTAAAAACAAATAACTCAGTCTTTTTTGGCTAAATCAAACGTGGACTGTGCAGAAGATGGACTCCAGAGATTGTCGAGACTAAAATATTAAAGGAAAGCAACAGAGAAATTATGTAGAAAATATGCCACGTTATGTAATATTTGATTTTTTTAACTATAAACTTGATTTATTTTGTTTCCTTTTTTTTCTGTTTAGGTATTAATATTAATGGTCATGTTCTGTTTTTAATTGTTTTTTTATTTTTATATATCCATTAAGTTTTAACAATTTTGTTTGTAAATTAGTATAATAGCGGTCGAGTGTAAACTATTGTATATTTTCTTGTTGATTTTTGTACCCTCTTCCAGGGGGTTCACTGAAAACCGGCGCTGTGGCCCGACCGCAGCACATGCCGAGTGAACTCCTTTTCTCATTTTTGCGAATAAATACATTTGATTTGATTTGATTTGATTTAGAAATTAATACATAATAAAAAAAAATAGATAATTAATCCGGTCTACGTACTTGAGTGGAGATGTTTTAGCTTCTTCTTTATTGGACATCGCGTTCAATTCCCTATCAGTTTCTTCAGGGAAACTCAAAGTCCTCGAACATCGTGACTTTGGATTTGAAGTACCTGTGAAAAGTAATATTATTTCAGAGTTTACTTAAACTCTAATGCCTCGGCTTCATTAAACCGAGTTCGCGATATAAACGAAGTTTTGCTTCGGCTCAAGTCTATTTTACCACGACTTTGGTCTTATGAAGCCGAAGCATTAAAGTAAATTGGTCTCTATTTAACAATGAGATCTGAACTTTGTCTTTCTAAGCCTAAGGCTTCATTAGACCGATGTCACGCGAAAAGCGGCCTAAAGGTTAAAGGTTAAAGGTTTTTTGACCCATGATGGGCTTCATTTTCCGCAACTCCACGACTAGCGCGTATTTTGCGTGAATACACATATCTTTGAATTTCTTCGCCGATATGTGCAGGTTGCATCACGATGTTTTCCTTCACCTAAGAGCGTCGGTAAATATGCACATATGAAAATCGAAAAACACGTTGGTACATGCCGGGATTCGAACTCGGGACCTACAGTTTACAAGTTAAGAGCTAACGCCGACGCAAAATCTCCGTTTTTCGCGCGAACTCTGTATAATGAAGCCGTAGGGCAAGACTGTTACTTACCACTAGAAAAAGATAGCCTCTGTAGATTCTGTACAATTTGCGCGTCGCCCGCAAAACTCTCCGAGCGAGTTAATATACGAAGATCCGACGGACTGTCGGGGCTTACGTGAATCGTCTAAAAAAGTAAATAAAACAATACAAAATAAATAACTTTGTATATACGTAGATATTATAACAATAAAGAGTTATTAAAAAAAAAAACAAATATTTACGTCAATTAAATTCAAAACATTTATTAAAACAGGTCGACAATTCTATCCAAATATTCTTATTTTTCTCCAAAAGGATAAAAATATTTCTAACTTAACAAACTTTTACTATTCATTACGGTATATTTATTCTATGTTTATTAATAAACTAGCTGTTGTTCGCGACTACGTCCACATGGAATTAAAAAATAGCCTATGTTATTCGGGGATAATGTAGCTTACTAATAGTGAAAGATTTATTGAAATCGGCCCAGTAGTTTTTGAGTTATTTCAATACATACAAATATCTAAAGTTTTCTTCTTTATATTAGTATAGACGTACTTGTCTTTTCTCTTTGATAGAGAGCGGCGTGGGCGCGGCAGTCTCCTCGCTGCCCAGCGAGTTGCTCCTCGGTCTCGCCACCTCGCTCAAATCTTGATTAGACGGCAAACCTGAAGAATACATTATTTGCTATTAAGATTGAAATTATTTAAATAATTTAAAAGTCGTTAATGTTTTGTTTTTTTGTTATATCTGATTGAAATGTTACTTTCAACCGAATGAAAATGTTAATAGACAGCATAACTTGGGGAATTACAGCTTTTTTCTACAAATTGACAGGTTTGCTATATAAAGTTTACATATTAAAGTAAAAACGGTAAATATGATTCTAGTAGGTGTCGCCCGCGACTATGCGCGGAACTTAAAAACAAAACATCGTAAGATGTGTTCTAGACTCTATTCTACATCTTTACCGAATTTCATCAAGATCCGTTAAGCCGTTTCGAAGATTTAAAATGTTGCCTCTCCCTTCATGCATTTTTTTATACTACAAAGTGGCAAACGAGTTAACGGTCACCTGAATTCGCTGAAAAAGCCAAGCGACCGCTGCCCATAGACATCTGCGATTACAGATGCGTTGCCTACTCTTAATCTACGGAGGAGGAGACGCACAGGAAGAGGATCTCTTCCTATGCTTCCTCTCCCCCGCCAATCCACTTCCCCTTTCCATCATTTGCTTATAAGAAAAGGATAGGAAGGGAAAGTGGACTAAAATTAGGCCATAGCGTAAATGTATTTTTAGTTTCGAAGATTTCATACAACCATCTTTCCATCCATCGTTATTTTATAATATAAGTAATATTTAACCTGATATAAGTATGCCAGCTGCGGCGGAGAGGCCGTGCGCGCGCGGCCGCCGCGGCGCCGCTCGCACGATGTTCGCGCGCTTCCACAGCGCCTCCAGCGCACCGCTCGCTGCAAAAAATATAAAAAATATACATTTTTTCTACTATACGTAACGAATTTTTAGTATAAAATGTAAATTCGTATTGTTTTTAAACACTTTTTATATTGTTCTATATCTTGTTATCATTTAATTTTACCGCTGTAGTATCCTTTAGTTGTTTGTGTTTATATATACTTAGTGCATGATGTGTTCGTCTTTAAATATAATTACATCTTGCCATGTACATTGTTTATAAGTTAACTATAAGTAAAAACAGCTTATAATTATGTTGACGTTCCTTAAAATAAATAAACTAGTTAGTTAGTAAGCGCTAATCGTGGAGTTGCGAAAAAATGAAGCCCATATTGGGAACTACTACTACTTTAAACTTCATATATCAATAGGTTTATGAAATATTTAAAAAAAAAATTACAAAACTCGTACTGTTACGACTTAGGGATTTTTTAGACGTTGCAAAAATACTTATTATTTAAATTATGTTACAAATATAATACTTTATGAGAAATAATCGAATATAATATCAAACATAATTTTCAACTAGTAACTAGTTCAATTTAAGAGTGACTTCAACTACTATTATTGTTGTCACCATAAAACAATGGCTTCATTAGACCGATGCCATGCAAAAAACGGCTTTATGGCAACGCAAAATCTCCGTTTTTATCTCCAACTCGGTCTAATTAAGCCAAGTAATGAACACATTTAAATGTAGAAAATAATTTAAAAAAAAAAGGCGACGATAAATATTTATAATGTGCTAATTTCCAATGAGTGAAATGTTTCTTTTCTTTTGCGGAATAAAATGATTCTATAACCTTATTTAGTTTATTCGTGACCTACATAGGATCGACTTACCCGAGTCAATGCTAGATCGGCTTCGAGCGTGTTCATGTAGAGGCGGCACTTCCAGCTCGCCGGACGCGCGCACACGAGGTAATGTATTACTACTTCCTGTAAACACAGTAATTATTTATCTCCATGAAAAAGCCTAGAAGATTGACTACATAATGACCCAATTTGCGACGGTGTATCAAAATATATGTACGGTAGAGCAGAAGGAGGAGGGTTCTTCTTCGATACGTCGCAAAGGAAAATAATAATTTGAATATGAATAAATCACTTCAAACTATTTATAATTTTTACTTCTAAACTAATATTATGAAGAGAGAAACTTTGGATTTTTGTATTTTTGAATTTTGGTATTTTTGTTTGTATTGAAATAACTCAAGAACTACTGGGCCGATTTCAAAAATTCTTTCACCATTAGAAAGCTACATTATCCCCGAGTAACATAGGCTATATTATTTAATTCCACACGGACGCAGTCGCGCACAACAGCTAGTATTTAATAAAGATGAACAACTTTTATTACAGAAATCGTTTGTTAATAAATTTTGTAAATTATAAAAATAACACTAGTAATAATTATTTTTCTTAGTAAATACAAGTCTTCTACCCTTCAGTGTCTTAGCTGTGAATGCCTCAAAAATAATGAAAACCCAGGAAAAATGGAATTTAAAATTTTGAATATATTAGAGAAAGGAAGCAAGTGCCTAGATCTTTTATAATTTCTAGCCATCATTGAGTTTTCAGCCACTGATGTCTAGAAACTAACGCCATCGTTACAAATTAGAAACAAAAAATTATAGTTTTACCTGGATTATGCTGCAGATTTCCTGCAGCGCGACTAGCACGTAGCGCGCCCGCTTTCCTGAATAACGCTGCACCTACCACTGCGATGCGTAACTTGTTCCAAAGCAACTGAGATCCGCTGCAGGAGTACAATTTTTTTTATTAAAAATTAAATTTACTTAAAGTACAAAATACACATAAATCAATTCTTTATCCTATTATGTTACTTCGTTGATGACTTAATTTATCTTTGCTAAAATATCAGTAGCCATGGCTTTATTACATTGATGTGAGCAAAACACGGCCTTACGTCGAAGCAACAAGCCCGTTTTTTGCGCGGACTCCGTCTGCTGAAGCCCTAATACCCTAGATTAGAGAAATTTTCAGGAATTTGTCAGTATAAATCTACAATAAGGGGCTCTCTTAAACCTTGTTCGCACCAGGATAGTATTTTAGTCGAGTAGAAAGTAGCATTTATCCGAACAAAAGATTTACTATTGTTCGGGCTCGTTTAAGCCTAAAGCTTAAGCACTAGGATAGTAATTTAGTAACTAAACGTGTACCAAAAGCAACATTTTAGTAGAGTAGATTAGTAAATCCTACTCGACTAAAATATTATCTTGGTGCGTAAACAGCAGCGTAGAACTGATTAACTTCGCAAATAAAATTGATCTTTATTCTATTGCAACATGGTTTAGGTTTCATTTAACTTCTAAAGTGTAATTTACACGCCTAAAGTGTGGGTTACCTGGGCATATCCTTAGGCCAGGCCGCTTCGAGCACACATCTATTGTAATACCCATATGTGAGTGCATTGGGCTGCAGACCAGCGCGCTTCATGAGGAAGAGCAGCTGCACCGCCAGCACCGGCAGCGAGTGAACCCCGCATAGTTGCATCATCACCCGGTAACATACCTGTATACAAAGTTTGTTAACGAAGGCAAAGAAGCGAGAATACCAAGGTTATTAACGTCCAACTACATGACCATGCAAGGTCACGTTCGCCTTGTTAAACCTGTAGGTTACAAGTCAAGTGATTTTTGTGTGGTAAAGTGGGTTTTAATCCCGATATGTACCAATGTGTTTTTGATTTACGGTTCCTATGGACATATTTACTTGACGCTCTTACGGTGAAGGAAAACGTTGTGATATCTATAGACATAGGCGAAGAAATTCAAAGATATGTGTGAAGTCACACTGAGCCAGCATGGTTGATTGGTCTATTCATCCTTTAGGGTAGACTCAAAATCCTTCAGTGCACATAAAATAGAATAAAAATCCTGTCCAATGTAATTTACAAACCATAAAGCTTCATAAGACCAAATTCGCGATAAGAACAAAGATTATGCTTCGGAGTTATTCCGTTTTTATAGCGAACTCGGTCCAAAAAAGCCGTAGGATTACAATATCCTACCTCATCGCATGGCACTCGTAGTTTAGTAGCTCGTTCAAGTAATTCGAAGGCATTACGCAGCGCTGCGTGCTCGCGGCCGCGTTGCAGCGCCAGACGGCACGGCAGCGCGAGGAAGTACAGCGAGTAGCACGCCCCTAGTAGACACTTCGCCCAAGCTTCCGGTGATAGACTTGATTTTCTCGCTAATCTATGAACAAAAACGTAAAATAAGTAATAAAAAAATCGTTTAATAGTCACAGTCGTATTAAATGTTTATAAGCATACAGTGTTTTATAGTAAATTAAACCTTTAATCTAGTAAAAATAAAGTTCTTTTATAATGCGTCGTTAATTAATAGGTTAATATAAGAAAGCTACACTGAAGTTTCCTTTAGTAGTCATTAACGGACCCTGAGTTAGACAGTAAATCATGCTAATATTATAAATGCGAAAGTTACGATATTTATTTAAAAGTATCTCCAGTGGGCTTACCCAACATGCTTTTCGATCGGCGATATCGCTGATGGAATCGACAAAAAAGTATGACACTGACATTGACATTCGATAAAATCATGTGATTGTGACGTGTGAGATATCGAGCGTCAATGTCAGTTTCATACAAATTTGTCGATTCCATGTTGGGTAAGCCCACTGATGTAGAACATAGTTTGAAAGAATACATTTTTAATTCCGCGCAGACGGCGTCGAGGGCATAAGCTAGTTTGTATAAAAACGAACTTACATACATAAAATGTTAGTGTGAAAAAATTCTACGACTATGTTAGAAAAAAAAAAGTTAACATAATGTATTTTCTTACTAAGGCATTGTTCGAAACTCATATGCGAATAATACTCAGTAGTAATGAGACTTACCTCTGCGCGGCTGCAATCTCCTGCTTTGTCCGCTTAGCCATGGGCGAGGCGTCAGCGAGGGACTCCGCGGAGGCGAGCGCGGCGGCAGGCAGCGTGTGCAGCGCGCGGCCCCCCGCGCACCCGCGGCACACCTCCGCCAGAGATAGATCCAGCGAGAACGTTGAATATGTGTACGTTTCATCTAGGATAAGATACTTAGTAAGTGAAAGTAAGGGTAGTATGGTAATATTATACGGAGGTATGATTAATTTATACTAATATTATAAAGAGAGAAACTTTGTATTTTTGTATGTATTGAAATAACTCAAGAACTGCTGGGCCGATTTCCAAAATTCTTTCACCATTCTAAACCTACATTATCCCCGAGTAACATAGACTATATAATTTAATTCCACGCAGACGAAGTCGCACACAACAGCTAGTATATAAATAAAAATGTAATGAAATTGAATGTCGACGGATACAAAGGTTGAGGTAACCCAAAGAAAGTATGGTTGGATTGTGTGAAAGAACACATTTTTCAAAGAGTGAATTGAGATATTCGGACTGACAGAGAAGTATAGAGGAGTAGTACATACTGCGCCGCTCATAGGGTTGACCCTCTGAAGGCTGCCCTTGTGGACAGGATGATGGTAAGTGAAAATAATAAACCAAAAAAAAATGTCATACGAATTATGGGTTTTAGAAATGTTTTGATAATGGTTTCAGTATAAATGCCTAAATTAGTATTATTATTTTTTTATATTATAAAGTGGCAAGCGGCCACCTAGATCTGCTGAAATAGTGAAGCGACTGCTGCCCATAGACATCTGCAATTGCAGATGCCTACCCTTGATCCACGGAGCAGAAGACGCACAGAAGGAGGACAATTCCTCTTCCTATGCCCCCCCGCCAAATTACCTTTCCCTTCCCATCCTTTCCTTATAAGAAAAGACTAGAAAGGAAAAGTGGACTAAAAATTAGGCCTCAGGTACCACACTCATCAGACGAAACACAGAATTTCTTCCGTTTCACGCCTGTCTTCTGTGTGGTCGTGGTATTTCACCGAGCGAGCCGGACAATTCGTGCGAAAATGTTAAAGCGGGCTCTACCACTGTTAAAATTGCTTTTATTATCTTATACCTGGTTGCGGTGGGTCTGGTGGTAACACAAAGACTGTTCTCTCCGATAGGTTGGAGGCATCGACCCCCAACAGTGGGTGTCCGTCCCCCCCCGCCACGCGCTCGATGCAGTCGTCGAAGAACGTAAGCCCCACGTCAGCGTCGCACACGAACGATCGCTCCTCTATGAAGCGTGTGAACATCTGTGTACGCATCATTAACGCGAAGAAACGTTGCTGAGTCTGAAATACAAAAAAGAAACAATTAAAAAATATAAAAGTAAAAATTAGAAGGACGTAGGTACCTACCTACTTACCTAAGGTACGAGTAGTAATTTTATAAAAAAAAGGAAAACAAAAAAGATACTCTACAAAGGGAACTTTCAATTTACATTCAAAATATTAGTACAATAAAAAAACCCTCGTTAAATTAGACTTCAAAACAAAAGATTTCACAATAATACGGACAAATATGTCGCATTAAACATTACGTTTGTCAGTAAACAAAAAAACACTCATTGACTTGATAACATCCTTCTGTTGGAAGTCGATTAAAATACAAAACCAAAAATCACAGATTTAAAACGTCACTGAGGAGTCCCCTTAATGAAGATTTAGTATGTAAAAGTGTGACAGAAAGATGTAAAAAACTATTAAACTATGATATTAATATTTAATACTAGCTGTTTCTCGCGACTTTGTCCACACGAAATATATCCTATATTACTCTTGGATAGTGTAGCTTTCTAACGGTGAAAGAACTTTTGAAATCGGCAAAGTAAATTTGTCTCGTTTACAGAGGTTTCTCTCTACGAGTATCTTGCTTATGGAGGTAGCTCTTCGGGACCAGAAAATAACTATCGCCTATCCAGGTTTGACTGTATACAAAAATATAAACACAAATCTTTCCTTTTTAGAAAAGGTTAAAGGTTTCGACCCATGATGGGCTCCATTTTCCGCAACTCCTC
Source organism: Papilio dardanus tibullus (assembly GCA_013186455.1). NCBI lineage: Eukaryota > Metazoa > Arthropoda > Insecta > Lepidoptera > Papilionidae > Papilio > Papilio dardanus. The sequence goes on along the minus strand of QDHC01000893.1, from coordinate 594,654 downwards.
GTCTAGCGCGTATTTTGAGTGAATATCTTTCCTTTTTATAACATTAGTATAGATTTACCTTATCTCTGGATCTTAAGAAAGCGTCCATATGGAAGAGAGCGTGCGGGTCGGTGGTGCCAACTGTAGGAGCTTTAGTGATAGGTATGAGGTAACCGCGGTAGCCCTGCAGCGTCGTCGCCATGAAGCGGAGGAACGCTTCTTGGATCTTCAATTCTAACGCTTGCTGTAACAAAACTAGCTGTTGGATGCGACTTCGTTCGCGCGGAAATAAAAAATGTAGCTTTTGTTACTCAGGGATAATCTAGCTTTCTATTGGTGTAAGATTTTTTGAAATCGGGTGAGTAGTTTTTGAGTTATTTGAATACTTAAAAAAATCCTATTTATAATATCAGTCTAGATAAAGTGTTCAATTTTTTAAATTTGTGTTTTATATTAAAATTATAAGATGACAAACGATCTAGTGCACCCCTAGATTCGCCGAAATAGCGAAGTGACCGCTGCCTATAAACATTTGAGTTTGCAGATGCGTTGACTACCTGAGGCACAGAAGGAGGTTATTATTTCCCCTTCTTATGCGTCCCCTCCTCCTCCAAATTTTCCTTTCCCAAGATCAAAATAATGGAAAAAGGAGGTGAAATAACAAGGAAAGTTTGGATTATTTTCATAATACTCACCTCTTTCCTTCTCCTTTGAAAATCTCTATCCAAACTAGTAGTAGGTTCCCCATTAAATTTATTACCGGTACGTTGTACTGGTGAAGCTAAAAAAAAAAAATTAGAAAAGTTAGATTATCATGTATGGAGATAGCTGTCGACCGCGAATCCGTCCGCACGGAATTTAAAAAAAAAACTTTATAAGTATAGCATCTTTCGATATGTTCTTTATAAGTCTAGCATTCTTTCGAATATGTTCAACATTTGTGTAAAATTTCATAGACATCCATTTTGGGGACATCTTCATCCATCGTATCTTGATAAATCGTGTAATATTAGTACGAAGTAAGATAGATCTACCGCCACTTTCAGTAATTTATTGGTTACTTTAGCAGTTTAATACGATAATTCTACACTAAGGGGAACCTTAAGTGATCATTAACAACTCTGAGTGTATTCTATTATGATGATTGTGGTGTACTGACTTCCGACTCTTGTCTTTGATTCTTTGATAGCAGACGAGGCTGTCATGAGTCAGTCGATCGGCGGCGCTCGCACGAAGCGGACGTGCAAAGAATGTACCATAACTATATGATTATATGTGTAAACGACCCTACAAAGGTGACAATAATACCTACCAGGTCGTATATTAGCATATAATTGTTCGAGCGTGTGTCTGAGCGCGCGCGCCTGCCGCT
>QDHC01000893.1:550989-592832 GCA_013186455.1 Papilio dardanus tibullus | reverse complement strand
TGGCGACAGCGCCTCGTGAGGATACCGCTCGTAGAATGTTACCGCTGAACCGTACACCTGGCGGGAATTTAGTATTGTATTTTAAAAGGGAATTTTAGAAAGGCAACGCGAACAAACGACAATTAAGTACACTATTTTCGGTAGTAGGTATTTGAAAGAAAGAATTGATAGATTGAAGAACTATTCCTATATGGTTTAAGATTACCTACAGATACTTAATAAGGGGAGTTTTTATGACAAATCAAACAGATTTTAACTTTTTCTATTACTCAATTAATTAACTGTCTCATTCAGAGTAGTGTATTAGTTATGTAAATATTCCTTATGTATATGTCTAACTAATTGCTGCTCATAAAGACGTCAATCTCCTTTCCTGTAGATTTAGTGTGAGAATTCTTCTGGCAAATGCAAATTTTGCACTCAGGCAGAGTAACAATATTCCTCTAACCTAGAAAAATAATACGAGTACAAACCTTGTCAGTAGCATCAGCGACGGTTAATACAAAAGTAGAGAAGACAGGTTTGGGCGCGGCCGCGTTGTTCGGCCACAGCTCCAGCGTGGCGCCCATAGGGAGACAGAATAGAGGCACTGAGGTGGGGAATGCCAGACTACGTCTGTCTACCATTGGATACCTGGATATAGTAAAAGATGGGTAAATATTGGTTACCCGTTTGCTTCAAATATATCGAGCATAGCCTTGTGTAAGTAAGGGTTTTGTGTTAAAGTATTTGCTTCCCGATAGATTTTAACCTGATTAATTATTAATAATTTGAATAATTTAATTTACACTAATATTATAAAGAGAAAATCTTTGTATTTGTATATGTATTGAAATAACTCGAGTACTACTATGCCGATTTGAAATAATCTTTAAATGTTAGAAAGCTACATTATCCCCGAGTTTATTTTTTTAAACGAAGTCGCGTGCAAGAGCTATTTAAAATATATTTATACTAGTTTGAATGTATTCAATTAGAATTTATAAATAAAACTTCGTCGGGTCGTCTAACTAAACATTCGGGGAGTGTATTTAGGTCGCCTTTTGCTGGCCATCGCTAATTATCTCTGCGAAAGTTCTATCAATGGACGCTAATTTTTACGTACATTCTAATTAAGGTCACGGTTTAAATATAAAACGGCAGACTAAAAAAACTTCTTTTGATGAAAACTGGAATACAGTTAATTAAAATTACAAAAAAATGAAAGCTTAGAGAAGTTTTTTACAAAGATATGATTTCAGAACTGACCTATCCCAAATAAAAAAACTAACCTGAACATAACTTCTGGCTTGTAGGCTATAAGCGGTGGACGGTTCATTGACTTCTTGTAGCAGAGGAAAACGTCGCTGCCTATTAGACCTGTAATTTAAAACAACTTACCGTGTTAATTAGCTATAGATAAAGGGAACTATACATTCTCAGCCGGCGCTGTGCTGCTATTAGCACGGCTGCTCAAACATCTTGTATTTGGGATCAAAGATACTCATTGTTCCGATTTAGGGCATCGTCGACCAACTACATAATACTGGTTAACTTCGTTTCGTTATTTTTAACATAACAAAAAAGTAACAGTTTTTGTTTTGTTATGTTAAAACAATATTAATACTGCATCGTGTGCTGTTCTGTGTTATGATTTCTGTCCTCGTTAATAACATGAGACTCTTAATATTAAAAAAGTTTATTTTTATTAGTTTTCTCTTGTGTTTTGTTTAATAAATATTTCATCGACTTTTAACCTTTTTACATTTAAAAACCAGATTACCTTGTTTCATCGTAATATTATCGTCTTTCAATACGTAGTAAAAATGAACCAGTTTTTGTATGTAATGTGATCACATATAAAAGGCATGTATTTCACGAGGACACAACCGTTTACATTAAGCCTCGTTAAATTTTATTAAAATTACAATTCGTTAAATTTCCGAGTGTAATTTTATACTACATTGAGTACAGATAACAAAAAAAACTTTTCGTATTTTGCCAACGGTTACGTAAAACTGCTTTGTAAAATGATCATCTATTTCCAACAATATTTGCAATACCTTAAATGACTTCATGAAATTTTTTACACACTAAAGGACGGCATACTGTACCCAATTGTAAAGTATTTAATGGTCTATGGAACATTAAGATTAGTCGATCCATTTATTATCTTATGCAATAAAAAACCACCAACCTTTATTCAAATTCTTGCTGATCATACAAAACGCATGTGGTGGCATTTCACCGCGGCTGGTAACCACCACACACACGTCAACAACCACCAAGGCATTGCAAGGCGCGGTGTGATGCGCTCTGCGATACGTGATAAATGTCTTCGCGCTTGAATTGTTGACATTCGCCACTCGACCACCCACGGAGACCATGACCATCTCAGCGTCAGCCATAAGACGTTCCCTACCATCGTACATCACACCTGGAAACGGGGTGATGATGTCAGAATATTCTCGATTAATACATATTTGGGTTACTCATTGTAAAATATGTATTTTTCTGTCTTCTTGGGTGGACATTACATAACAATTTTAAATATATTCCTTAGAGATAATGTTGCATGCTAATGGTCAAATAGTTTTTGAAATATATCTTGTAATTTTTAAGTTAATCCGTTATAAACATACAAATATTTCGTCTTTATAATATTAGTGTAGAAAAGACCAGGTCATATAGATATTAAAGAGTCAACTGTTTTAATGTGATCAATTTAAATTCTTGTACTTTGTATAAAATCATTATTTATGATAAAAAAAACCATTCAAGTAAGGCCAATGCGTGCATTATAACACTGAAAGTGGTGCATTTCTTCTTCATAAGGTTATGTATTTTTAGAACGTTCGCTATTTAATAACTTTTATGGCTTCTTTAAAGTATACGCGTCATTAAAGTATTGTTAAAGCAACGCCTGTCCAATATTCATGGGAATGAGTTACATGATATCTTGATATGCGGAAGAAATCACAAAAAATCAAGTAACACGTTATAAAAAATCATTATACAGTTTGTTTGTATATGCTAAAGTCCCCGACACGTAGTTAAGCCTACTAGATTATGTCTTAAGCCTTGTTCGCACCTGGATAGTATTTTAGTTGAGTAGCAAAGTAATTTAGTATTTAAACATGTCCGAACAAAGTATTTACTAATCTGCTCTACTAAAATGTTACAGATCAGATACGTTTAGTCACTAAATTAGTTGCTACTCGACTAAAATACTGTTGCGTTCAAGGCTTTAATGTGGATTAATTTAAAGAGTAATTTCAACAAGAGTATATTTTAAAATGTACTGATAAGATGAAGAGATTTCTACCTTTACTTTGACTTCCATACATGCAAAGTATTTACTAAGGTCTGTTAGCCTCTGTAGTCCGTCCACAACACATACTGATTCAAAAGGCTATCATGCCTGAATAATTAAAGTGGACACATCCATCATGCTAATGCATGTGTGGAATAAAGTATTCTGATTATAATTATCTGTACTATATGTTACCATCATATCGTAAACATCGATATTTTAGAATCTTACTGAGAAATTAAAAAGTAGTTGGATGATTTAAATATAAACATATGTACAATATTGTCAATTTTATTATTTTATTGTCATTAGGTTATTTAGCTGGCAACTGAAATGTATTTATAAATATCTATACAACATCTCGCATATATATGTGTCGTAAAGCGTAGGATTGTGCACTAATGCGGGTGGGCGAAATTTAAATTACATGTATGCATTGTAATTTGCCTGTTTACTCCATTTTCCTAACTTGGTACAATCTTAATACTTTTTGAGACATTACTTTAGAATATAAGGTCAATAAAAACAAAAATAGTGCAATAAAATTTTATCTTCAAGGATTAACATGAAACATTCAAAATAAATTCCAGTAAAGTTAAAGCATTATTCAGTTAATTTTATTCTATAGTTAAGTATTATTTTTTTTACTGTACAAAAAACAAAGAGAAGATCAACAATAAAAGACACGAATGCCAAAGTTATGGACAAAAAAATTAAACGCGTTCAACCACGCGTAACTGTTTTTTTAATAATATAAAAAACGAGCATGGGGTGTGGCATGCTGGATAACTTTATCTTTCTTATCTACAATGCCCTAACACTCTGTAAGTGATATAAAAACGAATCAAAATATTATAACAATCTTTATAGATATGGATTATGTCATAGTGAACTACATATGTACTGATAAATAAAAGCTAACACATTCAACAACACTGATTCACTCGAGAGTTCACTTTAATTCATAAAAATTATAGTATTGAATATGTTAAGTGTAACAACTTTAGGACGTCAATAATGTTCGATGTTCGGAGTGTTAAAAGCGCATATTTGGGACGGCCGAATGGCCTGCGCCCGGTTGGGCTTCCTAGGTAATGCTGGATTGATAAGGTTGAAAAAACCTAAGGGAGCTCCACGTCCACGATTGGGTTGGGATGGTGCGGGAACTCCGAGTATGGCAAGATTTCTTGTCAGAGGCCAAGGCCCACTTTGTTTCATTGTATTACCCTAGTTAGTTGGGTAATGACAGTTACGTTTATTTCTTTTCTTCAATGGCAATGCTCTAAATCACTTTAGATTATTTTAATTACTTACCTATATCAACTAAGGGGGGTTTGTCACGTCCCCGTCGTAAGCAAAGGAAGCACTCGAGCGATCGCATAGAGCCATGGTTCAAGTTGGCCGATAATCCAGTAGGAGTCAACTCAACTAACTCATAACCACTAGGTACTGTCTCTCCGAGGCTCGGAAACAGGACACCTGCGGCAAAATATTTTTACTAATCAATAGTTCTCTTTACTTACAAAACCACATTTCTATTTAGCTTAAATATTATTTATTAATTATGTAACATTAAGCTACATTTAGTAGAAATAATAAATAGTTCCAACACATTTAGAACAATAGTAACGATTAATTAAATAAGTTTTTAGATATTTTTCTCAAACAAACTAGCTAAAACAATCTCTAGTCATTTTCAAGCAACAGAATTATAAAGATTTAATAGATCTTTCACAAAATGATAAAATTGAAGACAACATTTTATAAAAAGTCACTTATTTGCTAATAACATACACTTTACTCACTAATATATTTAAAGAATAAAGAAGTAATTCAAAGATATGTGTATTCACGCAAAATACGCGCTAGTCGTGGAGTTGCGGAAAATGGAGCCCATCATGGGTCAAAACCTTTTTTTTTTTTAGTCACTAATATTATACTTACACAAACCTAAGTCTATTCTATCTATAAAATATTCATAGGTTTTTAACATATTCCTAGTTAAAAGTTAACAATTACACAATATCTATATTATTTTGTTCCAGATATTCATATAGGTAACATTATCTGATGAATAGTTTACTGTTGCATTGTACAAGTAATGAAGTGCAACTTGATACACCACAGACTATGTGCAAGTATGTCAAAATAAGATTGCAATAGCTCTTATATTGTTCTCGTAATATTCTAACTGTATCTTTGTTTTGTGTCTTTTTTTTTTAATTATACAGTCGAACCTGGATAAACGAGAATCCAAGGGACCACAATATTTCTCTCCCTTTTTTTTTATAGGAAAAGGGGGCAAACGAGCAGCGGATCAACTAAATTAATTGGTCCGACGCCCACGGACACCTGCAATGCCAGAGGAACCACAAATGTGTTGCCGGGCTTTGAGGGAGGAGTACGCTCTTTTCTTGAAGGCCCCTAAGTCGTAAACATTATAGATGTTTGTCTCTAATTCCGAGTTTCTCGAGGGAACAATAGAATGTCTCTCGCTTATAGAGGTTTCTCGTTTATCTAGGTTTGACTGTATACAGCTAATAACTTGAAATTTATTGCAATATGAATCCTAGTTATTTTTAATTTTTGATTAACGTTAAATACATACCAATGTCTGTTATGGGCGCTTTAGAGTTATAGCCCTTTAGATGTCCAGAATCGGAGTCGTCCAATAATTCTGGTTTCTCAGGCAAACCAGCCACAACAAAGTAATCCGCTACTCGACGTTCATCCATTATAGCGCTTTATCTTTGAATTACCTGCAAAGTTTATTTAAAATAAACAAAAACAAACACTTATAAAGCTCTAGCGAGCAAAAACATTAATCTTGGAGAAACTGAAAAAAAAACTAACCTGTTTTACTATTAAAAAGCATTATAATAAAACATCAACTTGAACTGCTGGGCCACTGAATTATTATTTCAAACAATTATTTTAAATTTTCAACTTAAACATTTGTACTAAATTAGGATAATTTATAAAACATGAATTAAATTAAGTATTGAAATTGAAAGACGAAAACTTGCAATTACTATTGCACAGATAAAAACAAATTTAGGCGTTAGGACACTCCTGTCACAGAATATTTTGAAACGTCACCTGATTCTTGAAAAAAGGTTTAAATTAAACGTAAAGGTATGAGAAACTACTGTAAAATGCTGATGTTTTGTAGCTTTTGTAGTAGTCCTAGGAAGTGTAAATTCACATGAAAAAATACGCATAAATATTAAAATAAATTAATTTCCTGTGACTGTGCAGCCACCTGACAGTGACAGCTGACTGATAGTGACATTGACATGTTGCAATGACATCATAAAAACTATGAATTGAAATTCAACAATTGAATGAAAATGATTACAAGAAATACAAATCTTGTTTTCTTTGTCGTTTAATTTGTTTGTAATTCTAACTAAACTGTGATAATGATATTATGTTTACAATTTTAAACGAAACATACGTGAATAAAAGCGTATAGTTAGGATAGGGAAATAAAGTATAGGATGTGTTTACGTAATTTCATCAAAATTAAAATGAGAAGAATCATTTTAAATAATGACTATAGATATATCAATTATAATTCCTGTCCACAATGGAGCAAGATGGATAAACAGCTGTATGAAGTCGATCGCTAGTCAAAGTATATTTGCGACGTCGATAACAGCACCAGCTGCAACGGTAGAAATTGTTATCTTCAATGATGGTAGCAATGACAACACGGAGGAACTCCTTCAAAAATGGGCTCAATACTTCAAGGAACGTGAAATAAATTTCCTTATAACGGGGACTGAAATCCCCAAAGGCGTAGGTGCCGCTAAAAATGGTGCTGTTAGTTTAAGTTCTGGTTTATACTTATGTTTTCAAGATATCGATGATTCAATGCATCCAGATAGAATACTGTTGCAGTGGAATTATGCGAGGTTTCACAATAATACACTGATAGGTAGCAAGGTGACTAGAACACCAATAAACTCAACTCCGAGGTTTGTGCGCTGGGCTAATAGTTTAAACCCCTTACAATTAAAGCAACAAATATATGTCTCATATGGCCCTACAGTTCTAATGCCCACTTGGTTTTGTCATAGATCTGTGTATGATAATGTCGGAGGTTTTGTTGAGACTGGCCATGGAACTCCAGAGGACCTCATATTTTTTTATTCTCATATTGACAGAGGAGGAGAATTGCACAGAGTAGACAAAGAGTTGGTTAACTATACTTATCATAAATGTTCAGCGACATTTTCAATTTCAAGAAAAGTTATACAACTTTTTCAGTCACATAGACTTGAACGAATTGTCTTAACACAATGGAAACAGTTTACAGTTTGGAATGCTGGGAAAAGTGGCAGAAGATTTGTGAGATCTCTAACCCCAAATAACCTGAGAAAAGTTATTGGTTTTTGTGATATAGATAAAAAGAAAATAGGTACTGTGATAGAATTGTATTGCCCAAAGCAAAGAAAAGTTATGATTAAGTTGCCTGTTGTGCATTTTAGTGAAGCAAAATTGCCAATTATTATTTGTATGAAATTAGATCTGACTAATGGTGAATTTGAAAAGAATCTTAAATCATTGAATCTCATTGAAGGGAAAGATTATTATTTATTTGGCTAATGTTTATTGTAGAAGATTACATTTAACATTGGTATTATATTCTTATGTAATAAACTATTTATTTATATTTTAACTTGTTTGGTTTTAAACCATGTCCCACTTCTTTTGAGGATGAACAATAATTAGCAACTTGCTCTTGCTATTTGGAATCACGAATACGATGCCTAGGTTCTTGAGCCAGAATTTCTGCCTATCTCGCGGACGAAACGCAGTGCCCGCGACCCCGCCGTAATACGTTTGAGGGCCGTCAGGTTTTAGTGGGTATTCCGGTCAATTTCTGTGGCCGGCGAGTCCCACACTACCTACGCTATTGCACAGCTCGGCTTAGGGGTGCATTACCTCGCGTTTAAAGAAACAAAAAAGGATTTCTGCCTAGTTACTTAGCTTTCCCATTTATGTCCCATAAGTTTTAATAATTTCGCTCTTAAACTATAACATAGCACATATCACACAATGTGCAGACCTCCTATTATTTAAAAAAAATACAATATTACGTATCTTTTATTTCTTTTGTTACTAGCAAAGAACACAAAATGAGTTTCTGAAAATGTGAGACACTTCTTTATTTGTCTTAGAAAAATATATCATCGGTTTTAGGAAAAGTTCAGGAATACAAATGAGACGGGGACTGTAATTTTACCGCCTGACTCGACACGAACGGTTTTCAAAGTTGGAACGAAAGGAATTTTTCATTTTGGAACTGAAGTTTCATACTAGATAATACGTACTCCGTGCATTACAAAATGAACAACTTTATTTTTTCCTAGAACTCCATTATGTTACAGTTTTACCAATTTGTTATAGGTACGTTATTGTGAGTTACTATTTTCGAAACCCCTGCACCAAAACATAGTCGTCCCTTTCATCCTCTTTGAAGTAAAAATATCATAATGGAAACGTCAGAAAACCTAAACATAATCTATAAATGAATCAAAGTTGGAGTCTAGCTTAGAACCCTGTCGTAGTATATTATGTGGTAATTGATAAGGTTAGCACGAGGCAACCTTGAGATAAATTGCTGTGATAAAGTTTGAAACTCAGCGCACAGGGTACCGTAAAGTACAAACAAGATAAAGGGTCAAAAGATAGCTTACATCCTAAATTACAACATAATTAATATCACAAATTAAATTGAATTTGCTCAAACAAAGACCACGTTCATAACAAAGGACTAATTACAGATTAATTGGGTGAATGCTTTACGAGATAATTAATAAGCATACCTTCAAAGCTCTAAATATTTACAAAGTAATTGAGATTCGACATATACTTGGTATATTTACATGATGAGGACATTTTATAATGTCTTCACTTTAAACGGACGAGCGTGGGAATACGGAACAGATGCCACGATATGTATAAAATGTAATTAATACGTTTTTGTACTTAAGAATTATAATAAGACAAAAATTGATTGTATATACGATCATGCTAATAATTCCGTGAAGGCATTCTGAATAATAGGCTAATAAGGGTTTAAACGAAAAATGCTTGTCTGTTAAATATATATCGAAGTTATAGACCTAAGGCTGTGACCAGTAAGCTATAGGGCAATTACCGTTTGTGAAATATTTATCAAGGACATTAGTTCTGAATGTTTATTGAATTGACAAAGATTAAATCAATCAATTTGATTTAAAAGATCAAACGTTAGTCTGGAAAATATATTAAATTATTCCATCAAATTAATTGAACACGGTTTCGTTTACAGAACGAAAACATCAAAAAGGAAATAATTTATTTAGAATCAAGAATAATTCCGAGGACGCAAATTTTTTACAAATTATATCTATATAACTTCCTTATTAATCAATCATTTCAAGAGATCAGAAAAAAAAGCAAACAACTCGTCTCCTGAGGACAACAAAAAGGCTCCAAGTAATTTCTTGCCACTGCTGCTTAGTGGTCGACGATACTTATTTTCAGACAAAATAAAAGCTTTGGAAACCCACAGCCGTGGGACGTGGTCCTCAGATTGAAAAATACCGGTATAGGGTGCAGAAGGTGTCACCTTCAAAAATCACAATGTCTTGCAAATTAATAGTGTAACTAACAAACATATATGAGACGACTGCATTGAATTTGGAATTGCGTAAAGTATATCTATTATTTCGCTTTGTTCTTCCATTAATTAATACATTTCTTGTTTAAGTGCGTCTTTCTTACTATTGTAGGTATTCATCGATAGCTGCGCGGGACACTAAACGAATCTGAGTTCAGTTTTTCTTTATTTATTTACTTCATTACTTTGTAAAAGTTTTGCTTGTATCGTTTTTGCTTTTTTTGTAAAGTTTTGCTTGATTACCCAATATTTGGAAATGTTAAGCAATTATACTTAAGATAATACAGATATGTTTAACTTTTATCTTACTAATCGTAAAATCATTGAGCAAAGCAACATTAACCTAGCTGCTTGCAAAGCGATTAGTTTGCTACATGCTAGAATAATGAAACTTACACCAGTGACAGAAATTCTTGGCTTTGTCCTTGGTACGTTGTAAGTAATATTTGCTAACTAATATCTTAATTTCAGAGTCTATTTTTGAATTTACAATAAACTATGTCATTTGTCTTAACAGAACCTGACGCTAAATTCAAGTCCAATCTTTCCTACTCCTTTCTAATTAGAAAATAATAGGACGGGAAGACGGAGGAGAGAATAAATAATAAAATAAAATATCCTGTATAGTTGCAGATGTTTATAACAAGCGTAGCACTGTACCCAGGTGACCTGGGTACAGTTAAATTGTTCAGCGTAGTAATAATAGTGGTCTTGTTTATCAGGTGAACGCCCGACGAGTCTAAAAGCCTAAATAAAAAAAAATCTAGTTTCTCCGGTACGCGTGACCTTGACATAAAGTTACTTATGCACTAGAACCTCGCATAAACGGCCAGTTGTCGTTTTTCTAGCGTTAAGTGTTCTCGCAGTCGAGCTTGTACGCTGCAGTTTTCGTCACACGTTGCTAAATTTGTTTTACAATATTACGGTGAGTGATAATGATTTTTAGTTGGCACTTTCAATTGTTATAATGTGTTTATAATCATTTTTCAAGAAAAGTATATACTTAGCCGAATATAAACTTTTTAAACCATAACAAAAATGTGCACAGCTTTAATTGATTTTATTTTTTAGTTTATGAAATCAAAAAAAGAAAGGAAAATGATTTAAAGGTTTTCTAAGGCATTTTAAATCAATCACGGGTTTAAAAAAGCTTTAGAAACGATGTTATTTTTTTTCCACAAAATATTTCAATACTTTCTTTTCTTTTTTATATATTTTCGCTAGATTACATTAGCATTCATTGATTACATTTTGGAAAGGATTCAAATACTTTCATAAAATACTAGCTGTTGTTCGCGACTTCGTCCGCGCGGAAGTAAGGAATATAGCATATGTTACTCGGGGATAACGTAGGTTTCTAACAGCCCACTAGTTGAGTTATTTCAATACATATAGAAATTAAAATTAATTATGTATTTTTAATTAACACAAAACATCTCCATGTCTGTCGTTCAATCATCAGGAAATAATTAAATCGTATAAGCTAAATCCGAATTTGATTTAATTTATATTCATATTTGATTAATATTTTATCATTTTATAGGCATATTTTTAATTAAAATCGATTCAACAAAAATAGTTTAGGTGGTAAATAACTAATTAGTATAGAATAAATCTAACAAAAAATCCAATTACGGACGGAACGCTTGACCTTTTCAAATTGGTAATAATAAACTTGTATTTTTTGTTTATTCAATAATAGGGATATAACAATAAAAAGATATATTTTAATAATTATGTATAATTTTGGGTATAATCTCACGTTTGAGATTAAATAATTTTTTATGTGCCATTGTGAATGGCATTAAGTAACAACACAGATAATATAATAGATAACAACAACAAGTGTCACTTAGGTATATTTTTGGCAATTTTCTTTTCATTCAATGATGTAACATTAAATGCCTATATTTAAATAACATTATTGATTTATGTATTAACAGATGCCTCAAGACCTTCAACAAGAAATATCATCTATGAGAGAATGGCTTGCGAAAGAACCTCACTTACCAAAAGACTTTGGTAAGGTCATTTCATATTATTGAATTTTAGAATTTAATTTAAACTAGCGATCCGCCCTGGCTTCGCATGGGTGTGTTTAGTATCAGCATTGCACCCGTGCGAAGCGGCTGCAGGACCCTAGTTATACATATAAACCTTCCTCTTCAGTTAATCTATCTATTAAAGAAAAAACTATCAGATTCCGTTGCGTAGTTTTAAAGATTTAAGCATAGGCACATAGGGACAAAGAAAGCGACTTCGTTTTATACTATGTACATCCGAACCGCGAGTTTTGTCTAAATATCTTTAAAAAAACTTTGTCACCTTTATCATTATCTTTCAAAAGAACAGGGATAACGATGTTTGTGTACAGATGTTCCAACTTTGGAAATTCAGTGTTCCCGTGGGTTTTGACTTATTCAGAAGAATGGCCGGAGAACAAGGAACCTCTATGGTGTTTTAGAGATTATGGCTCATGGCTATCTTCTCTTATATATTCATTTATAAAACGATGTAGTCACTGTTGGCATATTAAAATCGTTAACCTGGCAATTTTATTGTACAATTTACATAATTGTTAATCCTTGACTTTGACTCTTCGACAATAATTGCATGCTAAATACAAAGTTGCACATTAAGCTGTCATTATTTTATATGCGCCAATTTAATAAACAATCACAAGCAAAAATCGTATTTATGTTAGAGCACGTTTTTAAAAGATTATTTTTAATTTGCAAACCTGTTTATCACATTACAAAGAAAAGACAAACCGCATGAGGTATTATTTACTGAAAAGGCAGTGATGGTATCATTTTTGTAGTAAAAAAGAAATAATATTATGTCGTTTTTAATTTTTATATTTTAAATTACAAAAACAGTCATTTTTAATTCGTCCTCAAGATCCATAATTTCGATCGTCACGCTCTTAAAAAAATATCTTTTTAATTAGATTTTTTTAAAATTTTAGATGATTTTATGTTGGAAAAGTTCTTGCACAGCTGCTACGGTAGCCTGGAACGTACAAAGAAATGCATAGAAAGGTTTTGTACGACTCGCAGTCTCATGTCTGAGGTGTACACGCTGAGGGACCCAATATCACCGAGCATGAAGACTGCATTCTCTATAACGTAAGGGTTTAATTTCGAAAATTCTATTCACTTTAACATTTTAAATTATCAATTTTAAGAAAGTTTATATTGAGAGATATTCTTACCTATTATCAAGATGGCAAACGAGAGAGCGAAGCTCAAAATTTCAACAATAAGTTAAATGATTGCAAATGTATTTATTAAAAGGATCGTGAAAGTTATTACAAAGTGTATTTTACAGACGTTTAACAGTGAACGGAAGATACTTTTCTCTATTCTCGAAAGACAGGCTTTAGAGATTAGAGAAAAATATTTTCTGTTCTTTGCGATAATTCATCTAATTTTATTGTAAATAAAGTTCATTAACGCGCGCACATTTTTATTTTCAATACAAGTGGCAGGGGAGGGGAGGAATAGGAAGAGGAATTATCATCTTGCTGTGCGTCTCCTCCTCCGTAGATAAAGGGTAGGCAGGCAACGCTTCTGCAATTGCAGATGTCTATGCGCAGCGGTCGCTTCGCTATTTCAGCGAATCCAAGAGGCCGCTTGCTCGTTTGCCACTTTGTAATAAAAAAAAGTATAATTAAGAACCAGGTATTTTTCTTTACAGTAACGTTTCCACACATGAGGCTGGTGAATATGAAGTCTTAATTCATCAATTTGAAGATCCCAATTTGGAAAAATTTCAATTCTACGATATTTTAAAGAGTTTTGCCATACAAGCGGACATGTGGTTAATGGAACAAAAGTTTTTGCCCGAGGGCCATATCATTGTTCTTGATATGAATAATTATTCCCTGAGACTGATTTCTAGGATAAACATTTTCTTCATCAGAGAATTCTTCATGTATTTATTGGTAAGATTTCAAAGCTATTAAATTGACAATACGTTTAAATATCATGAAAAGTAATGCCTTAAAGGTATAAAGAAAATAACTGCTTCTTTAAACGTTCTTTAAGTTTATCTGCAACATCTGCTATGAACATTTCACACCAATGTCGGTCACACATCATGATGAACTTCTGTACTGGCTTACTGGTTAATTACATCTATAGTTTCTTCATTAACTTTATTTCAGGAAGGAATGCCAGTACGTGTTAAACAAATATATGGAATTAATGCGCCATCATTTTACGACAAACTTTATGCATTAGTTAAACCAGTATTACCTTCGGAAATTTGTAACATCGTAAGTAGCTTAAAATATAACAGAAATTTAACTTACACGATATGTTTGAAGACAATTTATCCTTTATACTAGTATACAACAGTGAGAATTCATCGCTACTCATTCAATACACTAATATTAGCATGCCTACGATGCCTGATTCAAAGGAAAATTATCGTTACTTATTTTTAATTTATAGATTCGTTTTCTGCCCGATTGCCAGAGTTTGCATAAATACATAGACAAGAAATATCTCCCTTCAGAGTACGGAGGCGAAGCGGAAAGTATCAAAGCACAACATAAACAATGGATTGAAGTCATTCAAAAGGACAGGTATATTTTATAGAATGATTAATCGTATTTTTGAACTATGGAAAGTTCAGGAACATAGATAATCAGGCTTTCAAATAGTTCATGTACAGAAGGAAATCTTACTAATATTATAAATGGGAAAGTTATTATAGATTATTGTTGCTTAAAAGTATCTTTAGGCAGGTTTAAAATCAATCTCCATAGTGAGAATGGAATAACTGCACAGTAGTTCCATTGTTACTCATATTAGTTTCTCGGGCGTTGGTTTCTATCGAATCAACTAACGCTAAAGCTTTGTTCGCAACAGGATAGTATTTTATAGTCGAGTTGCAAGTAGCTATATCCGAACAAAGGATTTACTACTGTCCGGACTAGTTTAAGCCTAAACCTACGCACTAGGATAGTAATTTAGTAACTAAACATGTCCGAACAGCAACATTTTAGTAGAATAGATTAGTAAATCCTCTGTTCGGATACTTGTTCCTTGCTTCTCGACTAAAATACTATCCTAGTGCGTACAAGGCTAAAGCGATCCGATACCATGCCACTTCTAAAAATACGATCTTATCTTATGACAAATTAAATTCACTCTTCTTTTTTGCAGATCAAGGTTTTTGAACGATAACATGTGGAAAGCGGATTTGAAAAAGAAATCAAAGAACAAATCTTTCGAAAACGCAATGAACGGTTCTTTCAAGACATTATGCATAGACTAGACTTAGTATACAATAGAATTAATTAGAAACTATTGTGATGGTAGTATTTAAGAAATCATATAACTTTTTTTTAAATAAAACAAAAGAAAACAGAAGTAATAGTATATCTACAGAGTAAATAGGATCGATTTTAATAGAAATAAAGGTAAACAAAACATCAAAATAATTATTACGCAGTTACTAAAATGTAATTAAATTATATGACATGTTTTTTACATCCAATTTGAGGTTATCTTTATTTAACGAATAACAATATAATTAACGTACTGTTTTAATAAAAGGAAAAAGAACTAGTAGTTTATAAAGAGCGGTGTGAAACAAAAATGATTAAATTGATATACAAAGTAGTTCTAGCATTGCAATATAACTATTAAATTTTTAATTTGTTTTATTTCTTATTAATACTTATATTAGTGGTAACTTCATCCACCAGAATTTATAAAACTATTAACCAACACTCAAAATCCGATTGTTGAAAGATCTTAAAGTTAAATCTCTTATTAATTAACTGTAGTTTTTAATCGTTACTTTAATCTAATGCCAATGAGCGGAAGGATCCCGGGAGGTCCCGCACTTGGTCTGTCCTCTCGTCTTTGCAATTACTCGGTCTCAGCGCTTCATCAACACTCCAATTCTGATCGTTTGCTAGGAACCAATCTCTGAAACAATAAAATAAAAGATAAGTACTATTATGCAAACTTTATACTGGAGAAATAAATATGAAACGGATAGAAAGAACGTAATATAAAGCCAGCTACAGACGTTCAGTTTTTTAACTGTACAGGCGAACTGTACTGTTCTTAGCTTTGCCTACACACGACAGTTAAAACTGTGCAGTTAAACCCAAGCGTCTGTAGCCAGCTTTAATCATGATGACAATAAAATTACGCACAATATTAAATATAATTTTCTAAAAACGCTAAATTACCATATTTACCACATAAGTTACGTAAGCAAAAATTATAGTTATTATTCTCTATCGAGAAAGAATAAATATTTTGTGCAATGTGCCACTTTTACTTTCGAAACCACGATTCGTCCAATGACCTCTATTTCGTAGAGAATAACGATATGTTAACGTGTTTTCGTGAAAAAAGAAAGTTAAGTGTTAAGTTACATTTAAGTTGTAACATAAAACAGTCTGTATTACGATTTTTTGACCATAGACAATAAAAAACATGTGAGATGTTCTATACTAATAAAGCATCGAATATTTTAAAATTACATACAAAAATACTTTTAGGCTTATCCTTATATGAATGTGAATGTAAAATAGATTTTTATCTGTTTTATACAGGTTAATTTTAAAAGCAAAACATTGTAATAAGAATTTTTATTTTCGTGATACAATTCTTTCTATTAACTCGCGTAGAGACAGGAATTTGTAGATTGAGAGTTGGTAATTTTCCTATAATTCCAACTTATTTGATAATAATCTCAAATAACAAGAAGATTCGTGGAAAAAGAATTTCATGCCGAAAACAAGAGCTTACAAACGTTCGTTATACCTTTTAGCCTCGATTCTTTTTATCCAGTAGCGTTTGATCTGCTGCACACTGCCGGCTTTGCCGCCGTACTCCAACGGCAGCAGCTCTTGTGGTACGTCTTTGTACAATGTACTAGAGTTCGGCTCATGGAATTTCACCTGTAAAAGTATTGGGACATTTTTATTTATAGTATTAAAAATATTCCTAAACATGTTTACAGTTCTTTAAGAACTGGCACTTTGGTAGTGAGCGTCTATGTCTGTTTACCAATATGCCTATAGCAGTATTATTTGAATTAAAACTATTAACTAACGCAAAGGAAGAGATTAAGAGTTGATTGAACTCTCTGTCATTTCATTAACCTAAAATACGCAACACTTACCAGCTTAGCAACTTCAGACTTGATGAAAGGCTTGCATAAGGCGTATATCTTGCTTATATACGCCGGTGCATTAATGACATGCACTTGCTTTAGCCTGATCGGGATCGCTTCCTGTTTTAGTAAATTAAAAAGATTAATGATCATACTGAATTAGCTCTTTGGAAACTAGACCTTATACCACTATAGTTAAGGTTGTATTTCATGTCTAATTCATTGTTAAATTCAACATTAAAGAGCTCGATGATAGGCTGTCTTTTAGCTAAACATGTTTGTCAAATACTCCAAGTAATTTACATCTTATTGAAAAACTAAATCTAAATATCTACTATACGAGTATAGTAGGTCAGCTTATGTGATAAATGTTTAAGTAATTTTCACTCACCTGTGTATACAGCATGTATTTCCGTAGTACAGACAGATTAACTTTCCCAATAAACTTGAGACTAACGTTTGCAGAATCAAAGATCGGTATCTCTCCTGAAGGTATATCATCCTCTTCTGTTAGCCTGGTATCCGCGAGCATGAAGAATGTCTTCACGGCGTCGATGAAGTTGAATAAATCCAACTCTGGATTGTTCAACCGGTAAATAAAGACTTTGTAATTCTCTGGCGTCTTATAAGGCAGGGGAAGCATATCACTGAAAACGAAAATATCCGAAATTACATCTTCTATTCTATTTGAAGATGGACGAGACTTTGCTTCAATGGGTAACTAGGACACGTTGAAATAAGAAGGAATGTCAGAACAAAAAACTATGAAAATAAAAATAAGGATAAAACGGTCCAAGCATTTTAATATTTTAAATATCTTTACCGTTTTAAGGCCACAAATATTTATAAACAGTTGGTATTCGATAATTTCATAAAAGTATTGCAACCGGTGTGTTGCACGTTGCATAAAAATGTTTCGTCTTCATCTGTTTACGAAACAATATCTCACTAACCGGAAAAACAACAACTTTAAACATAATTGAAGAAAAAAATTACAACGCGTCGTATTATTTAACCTTAACATTTTGTAATATGTCATTCTTGTTGTAATTAATTGAAAGGTCGCTAAAATGTTATGTATGGGGAGAAAAAAAGATTATTCTCGTATAGCATATAGCATATATTCGACGAGTTTAAATTATTTCTTATGGTCTAAAGAACGCACTGCTGGTATAGTATCTAAGTCTTTTTGTAAATTAGATTTTAGTTATTTTAAAAGTGATTGAGGTTGTAATATATGGATGTGTCGTAAAGCCTTTTAGTAAAGTCGTAAAGTCCTTTAACCCTTTTAAATTGAGAAAGATGTATCAACAAAATTCTCGTTTAACCGCGATAAAAATATCAGATTTTGCTTAACCTTCGTCCTCATGTTTATTCANNNNAATTACACGTTACAAGTGATGGTGAAATGCAAGAGTAAAAGGTTTAACGAGAACAAAACGTTAAGTAGAAAATGGATAAGCTTAAAACTAGAAAGTAGAGATTAGATTTGGTTGACTTGAAGGTTAAAAGGAAGATCGAAGTGTGTGATCGAAGTTACAAATGGAGCTTGTGAAAATGATTGTGTAACGGTGTACGGTAACAAGATTTCATACTAGATTGATTGAAAAATATATTTAGTAACCCCCCTTACCTAAAGTATCTATCGATTGGCGGTATCGCTGATGGAATCGAAAAGAATGTATGAAACTGACGATGACATTCGATAAGTCATGTGCTTGTCACGCGTAAGATATTCAACGTCATTGTCAGTTCCATACTTTTGATGTTAGCTATCGAATTGCTTTGTAGCGCATATATTTTGGGTAACTCCCCTGTTTATTTGTAAGTGTTAAATAAATAGTGACGTCAGTTTCCTTTTTATTGTTTGATTACGTTCACATAAGTACTGATATCTAAATTAATTATTTGTGAATAAATAATGCAAACTTATTGAAGCTTGAATCTCTACCCAATGTTGTCTTATTTCTAATTTTGATTAACAACTTTGCAGCGCGTAAGAAACCTTGGCAATGATAACTTTATGTATCTGATTTAAACGTTCCCTGTTCAAGACGCGGTTTAATTATAAATTTAAATTAAGCTGAGATATATAGATATATAAGCTGAGATGCTTAGAGATATATCCAGTCTACCAAATCGTAGACCTTCGTACACAGGACTACGCAAGCGACGCGGTGTTTATTTATTTCAAATCCTTTTTTTATAATAACACACCACAGTCACGATTTTAGTTGTAGTTATTTAGAATGCACGTAGCACGATCCCCAATAACGTTAATTTTATTCGCATTTTAAACACGGCACCAGCGACTCTGAATACAGAACAATAAAGTGGTATACGAACACACTATTGTATTGCCAGACGTGCCATATTTGACACACTATGCCTTCAGATTACCATATTTCCAGTGACATGCACAATGCCTTCTAGACCTTATTTGACATACAATTTCCCCCGAACATACTCCAATTTTTAACAAACTAGCTGCTACTGCTTCGTCCGCGTGGAATTAAATTATATAGCCTATGTTACTCGGGGATAATGTAGCTTTCTAATGGTGAAAGAATTTTTGAAATCGGCCTAGTAGTTCTTGAGGTATTTAAATACTAACAAAAATACAAAGTTTCTCTCTATATAATATTATGTATAGACTACTTACCGTAAAACCTTATCAAATGATTGATTTATCGCAAAAACCATTAATCGACTATTCAGATTCTGTACTTTATAATATCAAGGTCGTTGTATGACCTTGGGGTTCTGTAATTTGTACTTGAGGTGGCTCAAAAATTGAACGACCTCTCCATTATCCCGAATTAGTAACTTAGCATTATACTCACGTGATTTCAAAGACCCTTCTTATTTCTGGAGACCAGGGGTCTCGCTTGCAGAACAATTCAGGAGCCGTGGAGCGGATGGTGAAGAAGAAATCAATGGTGCGTTTGGCACGCTCCAAGCTGTACCCGCAACTGACAAAGAAGCGACGGAGTAACACTTCCTCTGAAAAATATTAAATATTATTACATAAGGGAAGCAATAATTGCATATCTTACTATCAGAAAACAGCGTAGCGGAAGAGAGTACTAAAGAAAAGGACTCAACCATACTAATATTATAAACAGAGTTTGTATTTTTGTATGTATTGAAATAACTCAAGACATACTGGGCCGATTTAAATTTTCTTTCACCACTATAAAGCTACATTATCCCCCGAACATAGACTATATTATTGAATCCCACGCGGACGAAGCTAGTATAAAATACTTTGATATAGAAAGTGAGAGAAAAAAAGTCACAGGAAGCGTTTCTTCCAAGGCCCATGAGTAAAATGGTATGCAAACTGTTAGGTAATGGCAATGTTTTTGTACGAATCTATTTGTTTCAAAGCGAAATTCCTACATTTCAATATTATAGTAATACTTAATTGGCGAGCGGAATTATTAAGCAATTCAATATGGATAACATTTTTGCTGCACCGCAAACTGCAATAGAGCATAGTTTCAACAGCTTATCGCAACCGCTCGCACGTTGCAGGTGCAACTGTATATCCTTTCTCTGACATTAATTCACTTCATTGAATTTTAAATCTGTTTTAATCAAGAACTCCACCTTTGGTACTAATACCACCGTACTCAGGATGGTTAATGAACACTCTACAATAATCAAGTAAGCACTAATTGAGTGTGAGTGTGGCAGTTGTCTCTTGTTTATCAACTTACCAACGTCGTGCGGCAGATGGGGCTGCTTGCTGAGCCAATCCTTTATGGCGACTAAGTCCTTGTTGTGTTCTACTTCTTGGTCAGGCATATTGCAACGAATGTGTCCTTAAAAATTGAAAAATAAAGATTTGTAACGAAAATTATACAACATCATAGTCTGCTAAATAAAAAATCTTTACAAAGAACACAAGTTTCCAGACCATTTATTTCTCAGTAGAATAATAACGATCTAGTCTCGAGTCTGATCTATTTATGTGGTTCGTGATAATTGTGACAGATGTAATTTATGACGGAGCAGGAAAAACTCGAGAATAGGTAACTCTCCGGAGCGGAAGGTCATTGCTAGATACTTATGTTGCGTATATTATAAGATTCTAACTGCGCCGCGGCTCGTGATCTGCTACGTATAAGTCTGGCCAGTTTTACTAAGGTTCTGGCACTTGTGTGTTTCGTTATCGCATACATTTACGTATTCAAAATGTACGTAAAGTTTTCAGCGTAGCTTCTCGAACTTGCGAGCTGTCATAAAGTGTGGATGTCAGTATACTTGTAACTACTCGTTTAGTTATCTGATAGTCACGATTAGAACCGGTTGTTCTTTCTCTTTTGCCCGTCATTTTTGGGACATCGTTAGCTCTAGACTGGGACAGCTTTTTACGATTGACATACATAGAGTTTACGAATTTCTCATGCATGTATCATACTCCTATAGTCTAAATAGTCTAAAACTTTAGAGATTGAAGTGTTATTTTATTTATTTTCTGTATTGTTTTCTTAGATAAGATATTGCTTGATTATATTTTCTATATTCGACAGTCAACAAGAACGCAATCTACGTTAAATATCTCTATCCATACAATCCAAAACATTCAATTTAATTACAAACAATGTATAAATTATCATCAATTCACTCAGTAAGCATGCTATTGTTTGCTTTTAGTGTTTTGTCAACAATAGCAGCTGTGTTTGCTCGCAAATAAGACAACGGATATTATATTTGCGATGTACACTAAAATAATAATACAATTTGTAAATATAATTAAAGATAATCATATTTCACGCCTTTGATGTTTCCAGTTGAATCCGTGACAGGGGAATGAACTGCGGCGATTTCTAAACGTAAATATGTACCTTATGTTCTCTTTTAACTACGTAGAAAGAGAAAGATATAGAAGTAGCAATAGCGTATACGGTTTAGGGAAAAAACATGGTTTAGAATACGTCATACGTATGTTGTGTGTGCATCACTTTACGGCTTTAAATTAATAACATCAAGTCTCAAACCTTTGCCTGGGACGTATGAAAAATTAGTTCACCGAAAATACGCTTGGAGCGCCACAATACTATGTGATACGTCACATTTATTTGAGTCTTATTTCTGGACCCAAACAAACAGAATCGCATACGGAGAAAGGGACCAAAGATCTATGTAAGTCTTTGTCGCTGTCAGTTTGACATATGTCATGTCGGATCTGCTTCTTTTAATCTATGTTTAACTAGTATAAGCCAAGACCGGGTCTAACTTGTTAGTTACGTTTACTTAACTGCCATATACAAGTACGTGTCAGGTTTATTTCTACTTCAACTTAATTTATGTTAGTAGGTAAAACGTGCAGACGACTACACGTGTTTTAAAGTAGCCATAAAATAATATAAATGTGTTTAGGTCATCGTTGTATATTACACAGACCTGTTATTAGGAAAAATATAACTTATTTCGAAGAAAATCTATAAAGTACTGCGATAAACGAGGACCGATAAGTCGTCGATTATACGATACTGGTGGAAACTTGGAACTAAATAAGATAGACCACTCATTGGACCAAATTATGTATCATAAGAAGTACAAGAAACAAGGACGTTTTGTATTCTGGATAAAATTTTATGAATGTACCAGTACTGAACGTAGAATGTACAACAGTAAATACGTTGATTCTCGTTTCGGAATAAAGCGGAGACTACAAAAAAAGAAGAAAATGTAGAGTTTATTTTCATCGTGAGCACCGTGTATTTCAGTGTAAATCTACGTTAACACTATTATGCAGGAAGGTCAATATTACGCAAACAGTCGCCTACGAGTACGTTGGCTGTGACATCTCTGAATACAAATTACATTTAATTCAATCTGAAAACCTTAAAATGCTACTAACGAATTGTTTTTCGAATACGGTCATGTTTTGAGTATTAAAATATTATCCCCCTTATTCCGAAAAAATATATAAAGTACTGCTATAAACGAGGACAGATAATTCGTCAATAATACAATACTGGAGGACACTCGGAACCAAATAAGATATAGCAGGGGTCTCATTGGACCAAATTATGTATCAAGAAGTACCAGGAACAAGGGTGTTCTGTATTGTGGAATAAATTTTATGAATGTACCCGTACCAAACATAAAAATTACAACAGTAATAACACTGATTCTCGTTTCGGAATAAAGCGGTTTATGTTTGAATATGATTGCTTTGGTCATGTTTTAATTAAAGTTTCCCTATACGTTTCCTATTTACACTACTATTTCAACCAAATTAAACGCTTGAGTAGGTGCGAAATTGCGTTATCATTCATCTTAAAAATATATTAACGAAGTCAAATAAACTTTGGCTTTCTTATCCTACAGGGACAAAAAATAAATGATCCAACGTACATCATATAATCTTAACTGGTTTTAACGTATGTAATCTTCTGGTTTTACCTGACTTGAAACATCGATTGCGCAATATCAAAATAGTCAAGGCAACTTTGTATCGTAAAAAAATCCTTTTAAGATATAAAAACACTATTTAAATAAAGTTTTTAGGTTATTTTAAAGAAGAATCTCAGTTAATGAGAAAGTATTAAAAAAGTATATTTTACTTAAATTAAAAATCTTTTACAATCTTGGATGTGACAGAAGATAACTTGTAATAAAAAGCTAAATTCATCGGTCAATGGTTCTTCAACATTAGTCGTGTTAAAAATCAAGGATAAATAAAGGACGTAAGGTTAAAGACATTATCAAAAAAGGCTTTTGAGACATCTCTTATTTATTAAGTTTTTAGGATTAATGTGATGAGAAATTAAAATAATTACAAAGGAATTTTATTCAACTTCTATAACGAAATAAACAGTGCAGAATAATAAACGAAGCGTAAACTTTAGTTAGAAATAGTAAATTCTATTCTCTTTTCAACAAGCTTGTTAACATTGTTAACGTTTACATACGTTTTGTGAAACCCAAACAAATATTCCGGGAAACTTAAGTAAGGTCAGTTGCATTATTATATCAAGTACCAGGAGTACATAAGCACTTGACATAGTATGCTTCCCATCATTTTCATATTACAAAAGTGTGAGAAGAAACAAAGACTTCAGAAGAAATATTAATTTTAAATCTGACTATTATGAGGTCGTTTTATCTCATTAGTTATCAACAACAAATGTAGTTGTTGAAGTCTCTACCGTTTTTGTCAAAATTGCAAGCAGAATAATATGCAGGAGTAATGCAAGCCTTACTTAGCAATTCAAAAAATGGCATGTCAGATTATGAACTGGCAATATTTATAGTTGTACGGTGACATATTGAAATAGATATAGGTCGTAAAAGTGTTAATATTCAAGAGTTGTAACATTAGTGCGTCAGGCAACCTTCCTGCATGTGCGGTGTATGGAATAAAGGATATTTCGTTAAAATGCGACTCTTGCGCACAGTATGCAGCAAGGATATGTTAACTAAGAAAATTAAACGCACGATTAATTAATTTTCAAAACAATTACTAAGAACATATTATTAAACCGAATAGTCCCGATCATTTTTTTTAATAAAGCAACTAATTTATTGTCTTACAATATCTTTTTTTAATATGTCAAAATATTTTTTGTCTTACAATATCAATTTGCTTACTTTACTCTTTATCAATGTTTTAAAAGATAAATTGTAATTTGTAATTAGTTAAAAATACGTTTTGAAGTAATCAATATCGTTAATATAATTTATTTTTGTTTTTGTATCAAATACATTAGAAATAAAGTAAACGAAGATTAACGCGTCATAGTATTTTATTGTAAAATAAAATTAAAATTAAAACTCACAATTTAATTAGCACAGATTAAAATCTCACAATAACATACAAATCACAAACGTTTTTTTTTAAATCATAAAGCGCGCGCGTGCGTCTATCGACTGCGAGAAACTGGCCAGTATGATGGTGTACCACATTCACTTATTGAAAAGTTGTCCGCAATAGTAACATTTTTGAATGTGGAACACAAGATATAAAAGGGCTTTACGTCCAGAAAATATCGCTTCTTTTGGTACATTTTAAATTTAAGTTCAGGCAATAAATTCTAATAATTTATAGGCTAAATTAATATTAAATTTTGAACTCGATTGTTAATATTTATTATCAACTTCATACTGATATAGAAATAAAACCTAATTAACTTAACCAAGATCAAAGGAAAATGTTAATAAGATTTGATTCAATGTTATTGTTTAAATAAAGTTAATTTATTTTAATTGATTATTTAAAGATTTTTTTCCCATATACAACATTTTGTCAACAAGGATAATCAAATGGGGTATACCTATTTTATAAAATAGTATACACAGTTTGTATATGCGATGCGATATTGCCTCACTGTACAAACTTAATAAAGCTTAAAAGCGATGCATAAAACCTCTGTGTAGAAAGTGAGCGGCTTTGGATAGACACGAAAAACTTTTGATTGCGTTTTTTGTACCTTTGTATCTGCGAGGAGGGAACATGTGCTGAAAAACATAAAATTAGACTACACTTTTGTATGGAAATATTTGTTCCACAGCTCTATTTGAATTTGGTGTAGATGAAAGCTTTAATAGCTTAGTTTTTGGGAGTCATGTATAAAAAACAAAAGAGTGAATTTAACAGTGGTGGAGCCCGCTTTAACATCTTCGCACGAATTGGCCGGCTCGCCCGGTGAGATACCACGACCACACAAAAGACAGGCGTCAAATGGAAGCTATTCCGTGTTTCGCCTGATGAGTGTGGTGCCGGGGGTCTAATTTTAATCCACTTTATTTTTATATCCTTTTCCTACAAGGAAATGATGGAATGAAGAAGTGGATTTTCCGGGGGAGGGGACGCATAAGGAGAGGAATTATCCTCTTGCTGTGCGTCACTTTCTCAGAAGATTAAGAGTAGGCAACGCATCTGCAATTGCAAATGTCTATGGGTAGCGGTCGCTTCGCTATTTCAGTGAGTCCAGGTGGCCGCTTGCTCGTTTGCCACTTCGTAGAATAAAAAAAAATGTCTGAAGAGAAAAAATCCAAAGGATCATTCGAATTCTAATATAACGACTTCGTATGCGTCGACATTTGCTTAGATTGTATGCCTACATATTTGTACAGGTGCAAAAAAAACTATTATTAACCCTTAATAACCCAGAGTATCAATTTTGATACCAATCTTTTAATCCAAATGTTCACATTACTAGTTTTTTTATAGGTTCGCTGTACGTATTACTGTTGTATAATATTCTTTCCAACGAAATTAAAAAAAATACTTACGTAAATCAAGCATTTAAGGGTTAATTGTTAAAAAGTTTCCGAAATTGATACAGCTTTGTATTAAATTAAGTATGTTAATGAAAATATCAAAATTCTATACAATATTACTTGTACTTTGTAAATTATCTTGTTCAGGGAAAATGACAAGGATAATGTTGTAATTACACCTTTAACAAAGTGATTAAATTGTCTCAAACGGGGCGAGTGCCTTCATCACTTTCCCAAGTGTATATGTTATGTTATTAACGTATTCATTGGAACCGAAGAGAAAATATATTTGAATAATGTAAAATAACCTTGCAATAATATTAATATTAATATTTTATCTGGTAACTTCTAGAAACGGCCATTTTCGATAGACGTACGAATTAGACAATTTTAATTTTACATGTAACCTGTTATTTTTCTTACTTTCTTTCTTAATAATGTAAGTACTTATTTTCTTACATAGACATAAAAATCTAAATATGTCATAGAGTTATTCACAGCTTGATGCTGTGTACATCTTTTTAAGGACATCGGGCGAAGGGATAAATATGTTTGAGGCAGTTAATGTTGAGGAGAAATGCATGAAACTATTTGAATAAAATCTTTTATTATAAATTACGGACGAATTATCACTATACTAATATTATAAAGAGAGAAACTTTTTATTTTTGTATGTATTGAAATAACTCAAAAAGTACTGAGCCGATTTAAAAAATTCTTTCACCATTAGAAAGCTACATTATCCCCGAATAAAATAGGCTATATTTTATTAATCCGCACGGACGAGGTCGCGAGCAAAAGCAAGTTAATAGATATAAAGCGAATTTCTATTTAGTTTTGTAATTCGTGTGATATAACTTGAGGAAAGTATTTGAACTCTGTTTCGATAGAGTTAATTAACTCAGATTAGGTTCTAAAACTAAATAAACTTTGTTTATACGAGCAAAATAGATCGTAACGTAGATTAGTTGGACGTCAAATGTCTTCTAAAGATAATATAAAAAAACGGAATTTGACTGTAAATCTTTTAATTTTAAATGTTTAATATTTTTAAAGGTCAATTAATTAATTAAGGCATGTTTATAACATGTATTTGATATAATTTTAGCATTAAAGGCGGAATATACTTAATTAAGCACGTGAGTTAGGAAGGTACCAAATGTGAAGTCACACCCATTCCCATTTCAGAGTGACAAACGTATTATTTTCGCGTGGCTAAGTAGTAGCCTGTTTATGTAGCTAATAGCTTTTGCTGGCGACTTCATTTGCGCAGATTGAAAAAACTATAGCCTATATTGCTCAGTGATAAACTAGCTTTTTAACGGTAAAGGAATTTTGAAATCGGCCTAGTAGTTTTAGAGATTTTTTTATAAATACAAAAATACAAATCTCACCTTCTTAGTACATTGTTATGGATTAAATACTTGAAGTGGTGGCAGTTATGATAGTAAAGTTTAAAATAACATTATTCAACTTTTTATTATATTGAAAAATATAATTACACTGCTTTAGTAAGTTTAGAAGCACGTCTCCGGTGGAAGTCATTAATTGAGTTAGTGTTGGTCTCAGCTAGTCTCGGTTAGCTCACCAGACTGGCTGAAGTCTGGAAAATGTTACTACCAAATAGTACTACAGTTACAACAACTTGAAAATGGTTATACTTATGTATTAATTATGAACATTACTAATTAAATCAATATGTTCGTAGAATGATTGAACATTGAATAACGTTTGAAGTATATTAGTAACTAGCTGTTGTCCGTGACTTTGTCCGCGTGGAATTGAAAAAATATGGCCTATGTTACTCGGGGATAATGTAGCTTTCTAATGGTGAAAGAATTTTGTAATTTAGTAGAGTAGTTCTTGAGTTATGTCAATACGTACAAAAATACAAAGTTTCTCTCTTTTTAATGTTAGTATAGATAGATAGATTGAAACTACAATTCATTAAATTATTTTCAAATTATGGTTGAAAACGTCGCAGATCTTTAATAGTGACTTTACCAATGTTCAAATCACAGAAGGCCATACAATTGTTTTGAATTTCAAGTTCATAACAATTACATAGGCTTCTGTTCTACAGAAACAAATTAATTAAAATACGATCCAACCAAATGAATTCATTTAATTAATATTTTATTCGAAAAATATTTCTTTGACATTTTACGTTCTCTTTGATTTCTTTTACCGAGAATTAATTAGCACGAAAATCTTTACTTTTTCAACTGTCGAATTTAGTCTTTCTTATTTTGTCTTATATTACCTACTAAACTATTTTTTTTAAATAATCTATTCAACTTTTGTAGTTGTTGCGTAAAATTATGTAAATATCCAACAGTAAGTAGGGAGATCTAGTTTCTTTAAATAAAATGAATGCATAAATTTCGCGAGAAACTTATAAAATATACTCATAGATAAAAAGGCATAAGGAAAAAAGTTTTCGAGCCGTAGATCTTATCTGAAATGGGCAACGGACTAAAAATGTCTCGAAGATTTATTCAAATACTCGAGACTTAAATTATGATCACGCTTTATGTTATGATGAATGACTTCACAGAATTCAGGAGAATTTTATTTACTTTTGATTTTAATATAGTGAGAATATTCTAAAGAAAACTTCTTTTTTATATTTATATTTAGATTTATAAGGTTTATCAAAAGATTTTTTAAGAATGTCTAGTTTATCTAATCATTTCGTCATCTGTAGTAATACAAAAAATACAAGGTTTTCACAAAACGGTGGATCACATCAAGACCAATGGCCAATTCTAAAAACCTGTGTTATTTTTTCCACCACATTCCATTAATGCAGCTAAGCCACAGGCCACGTTTAGCTAGTGTAAAATGGGTCTAAGTTATCAAGACGACTCTTAGCAGATACGAATTAAACCAGCTTTGTACTAAAGAAGAATTTAGAAAAGGAAGACGGAGTTTGTCTAAATGCTTAGCTAATGAATAATTTTAAAAGATGTTAAGGTCCAATATTAAAATATGGAAGCTTGTTTTATAAATCTTTGCACACATTTAACCCATTTTCCGTTACTTCAAGCGCTTTTTACGATGAAGTTACGCCCATTCATTGCATGCTAATAGCTAAATGTACATACAGAATAAAAAGATTATCGGCAATGTGTAAAATTACAAATAAAGTGATTAAAAGTGGTTTTTTTTAATTTAAAGTAACAGTACTTACTCACTTTATCTTATTGTGAATAGCGAATTTAATTAAAGTCTAAGAATATAAGAACTTTTCGCATACATCAACTCGAACAATACTCAAGTGCGTACTTTAACATAAAAGTAATTAGAAATATAAAAAAAATAATTGCTTGAGTATTTCGGGTAAGATAAAGTAAAATATTTAAAATGATTTGAGTATTCTTACCTAACATATATGCTTTATTTTTACCTAAAAGTATACTTTGATTATTTTGTATGCGAAACCAAACCCTGATGTTTTAAAAAGTATAAAAATATTTCCACGGTGATGGTTAGCCGGCAATATAGATCAGTTGGTCGTAATGATCGCCAACCGCCGCTAGATGGCGTTAAACGAAGTCCGAATATTGTTTGCGAAGCTATTTTTGTAAAAGTTCTAAATGTGTTATGTTAGTGAAGCTAGGAAAGTAATCCGTCCTTTGTCCGCACTCCGACGACCGCTGCGAACTTTTCTTATCTAAAGTATTCGCTGGACACGTCCTTCTAGGAAAGATTTTTGATATAGGTACCAAAGGACAGAAAGCTGTCCATAACCACATACTTAGATAATATCGAAATAATAATATTTGTATTTGCTTTCATTTCATACTATATTTTTAAACAATTAGTAGAATTTTTTTACTATTATCGTTTAATATTTTTTTGTATAATAAGAATTCAGTAAGCGCACTTTAACATTGTAAAATGCACCGTAAAATTAAATGAATTCCTCGACGCGACACTACCGCCACCGCTATTCCCTGCGGCGGAAACTCATTCCGCTTATCGGACAACTTCATAACATTAATCTAAATGTAGTTTAAAATTTTTGGGGGCTAGTAAATTTAATGAGTTATAAAATCTCCTAGAGAAAAAAAATAGCAGAAAATAAATCCCACCAAAATGGTTCACGCATTTTTTAAATTCCTTTCTGCTTATGTGATTTTACATCTATAAAAAATAGGTACGTTTTTCTAATCGTTTCCAAGGCGTTAGAAAGCCACAGACAACGGCAAATATGAGCAAAAGTTTAATTAACCGAAAAAAATTCAGAGCAACCATAATATTTTTCCTCAACTACTGTTGTCATCGCATTAAGGAAAATATTGTTGTTTTTTTTTATATGGAAGATGTTATAGTTGTCTACAGGAATATAAACAGACAACAATGGAAGATTAGTTTAGGGCGTTAACTGGCGGGCGTTATTCAAGTCGTTACCCGGCAAATGCTTTGTGTAGAGCGTGTCGAGAAACGCGTCGGACAGTGTCGGTGCCCAAGTAAATTACATTTATCTATGTGAACACAGTTTTGGCAAAGGCTCGGCGTGTCTAGTTAGCATAATTAGTTAATTACTACAAACGTTGACACTACAATGTTAGACCTGTTTT
Source organism: Papilio dardanus tibullus (assembly GCA_013186455.1). NCBI lineage: Eukaryota > Metazoa > Arthropoda > Insecta > Lepidoptera > Papilionidae > Papilio > Papilio dardanus. The sequence continues at coordinate 561,895 of QDHC01000893.1, read as the reverse complement.
AGTGATACTGAATAGTGCTTGTTATTGCCTTTTATCACTTACTGTGAAATTCCACTAACAAAATTATATTAATACATACTGTTATCGGTTTATTATTCAACAAAATACGTATAAAATACAATAATGTCTTTTTGTAAATGTATTTTGACAGTGGAAACCCCAGTTACAGTCGAATTGTTGTCTATTCATTATTTTTCCTTATCTCTCCATTTTTTTACATCAAGTAGCTTAAATGGTGTAGCAGATTTTAAGCTGTCACTCTATTAGAGGTCCCCTCTAGAGTATTTTTAAACAAGAATTCAGGATTCTGATAAATTAAGGAAGACTTATGATTTGACATTAATCATTCTTATGTACCACATCCAGAACTATTTAATGGTTGCTTTGACATATATCCTTAGTTTAATACTTTACGATGAAAGTTTACTCTGAGTGCGAATGTAAGACAGTACTCTTAAATTATTTAATCTAGTACTAGTAAACTTTTAAGGCGATCACATATAGCTGTTAATCGTGCTGAGCGTGGTTAAATCTCTGAAACCGTTTGAACTGGCGACGCGCCACAGCCCCTCCATAACGTCTCCCCCACTTTAAACTTATTGAGCTATAAAAATACGACGACGATTTAAATTCAATTGCGATTTCTTTAAAAATCTTTCTCTTCATATTAGTAACGTTATTATAGTTTTGGAAACCTCTTTCCGATTTCTTTTTTCAAGGGTGGAGTAACGATACTTATATGACTTTACTTCTGCTTTAGTAAACTTTAATTGAGAGGTAAATCGAGTAACAATTAAGGTAACTACTCAAGAATGGCGACTGTTCGACTAGACGAATAGAATGTGACTAATTAAGGATGATTACCGTTCACCAAGCAGTTCACGCCTCACTAAGAAGTCTTTCATTTGACTACTATTCAGACTCCTACCATTTTATACATTTTTTCTTTTTATTTTAAGTGTTGCCAATAATATTTACATTATTTTAAATAATTGTTACGGTTTTTAAGTTTATTTTACCTTTCACCATCGTTTTTATGCATTAGTAAATACATTTAATACGTTCAAAGTGTAGGTTAATTAAAGAAATAATCGGAGCGTATAGTAATCACGCTTTGACGTGTAATAACGTTTCTGCGGTAAGGATAGCATTACTACAAGACTGACTATTGAACAAGCGTAAATCGAATTCCTGTTGCTATTTCTTTTTAAAAGGTTAAAAAATATTAACAACAAATAAAGACGGGAAATGATGAAAAAATCATTAAATTAATGTGTTTTACGACCGAATGTTCAAACGCCTTTCAAATTTAAGCGTCGCTTAAAATCTGAAGGTCGTCAACATTAAACGAGATCGCCGTAGAATTTGGACTTAACATGTAACGTCCTCAATATTTGAATGGCATTTGAAAATTAAACAGTTATTTTACCATTTTGATCAATTATAAATCTGTCAACGACTTTTAATTAATATTCTCTCACATTTTTATATTAAATAGTTTCTCAACAAATGATAGTCGAGTTGTCGTTAATGAATAGGAAGGTTTAAAGTTAAATAAACAAATTGAATCACTGAATTCATCTTCTTTGTACCTACTCATTATCGTGGAATAGCTGCTGAGTATTTAGTTTGACAAGTTGCTCATTAAAATTTAATTGATGATAAAGTATTAACATTTTGAATGAAATATCAAAGTGACTTGACATTTAGCCCCTTTGTAAACAAGGATACTTAAATCTGAGACTGTAGCCTCTAAGCGATATACATAATACAATATCATAGTTGTATGTTAGGCAGCAAAGCCTTAAAAGCACTAGGGGGTTACCTTTAATACATTCACTACGAAGCGATTCTATAGCGAACGTCAAAATTGTGTGAAACTGACATTGACGTTCCATATTTCACACGTGACAATCACATGACTTTTTCACACAAATTGTCGATTCCATCGCCAATAGCGCCAATTAAAAAGTACTTTGGAAAGCCTCCCAGTAGAGTACCAAGTAATTTATTAACTAAACTAAACACTTTAGTAGAGAGTAGAACATTTTAGTAGAGTAGATTATTAAATCCTTTGTTCGGGCTCCTAGCTATTCGACTAAAATACTAACCTAATGCGAACAAGACTTATGGCTCTTAGCAGACAAGGCAACTCAAATCTGTAATTTAAGTTTCTAAGTGACTCAGTGTCAAGCCGTACTATATATGGAATTTGTATGTTCCTCTGTTTACCTAATTTCGGCATTGGACTAGGTACGCAGTTACATCTGAGCTTTGTCGTGTATAATTAATTGGGGTTAAAATGTGAGAAATTGTCGAGTTAACGTTCCCATCGCGACACTCTAGATGAATAAGCCAACATGTTATATTGCTGTGTGAAATTGTTTTGGAACAAAATGAAAAAATATATTTTAATATGAGAAATTCCGCTCAACGACATGTACCAATAGCAACAGAAATTATTATCTTAGAGATATAAGGATTTCTCTATATTAAACGTTAGTCTTGATTCATTTCGCCTATTCGACTATCACACACTCTCTTATTCAACTTTTAACCTAAAGCCGAATGCTCCGAAAATCATACTCTTGGTTTCGAAAAACACAACAGTTTCTGGGCGGTTACCCAAAGTATCTTTCTACTGGCGATATTGCTGATGGAATGGACAAAAATGTATAAAAACTGACACTGACTTTCGATAAGTCATGTGCTTGTCACTTGTGAGATATCGAACGTCGTTCATACATTTTTGATGTTCGCTATCGAATCGCTTTCTAACGCATGTACTTTGAGTATCCCCCCTGGATTCGCTGATAAAAGAGAGGGGCTGTTGTCGCGGTTAGGTCGTTTAGAAAACACGCGTCGCCGTCAAATACACACAAAATAAACCCTGACACGATGGATAATTTAGTTTGACTTCTACAGTGTCTTAAATAACTTTGTCGCATTATATTCCAAGAGGAAAGATTTAAAATACGTAAGTGTAGATAAAAAGAAAAGCTTTAGTTCGCACAGCACGTCCCCTGTCGGGATGTGACCGGACAGCGGACCGCAAATTGAATTTATTTGATTTTAAATCTTATCCGTTTTGGCAAGATGAACGGATGTATTGAACTAAGAATTCTTAAGCATTTTAGATTTAAGAATTAGTTAAGAACTACGTATATTAATTAACATACAAAGAGTTTTAATTGTAGAAACATGTATACAAAACTATATTTTTGTTGAGCTTTTCCAAAGATAATAAGTGAGTTAGTAATTTAAAGATTTACAACTTTTATTTTGAATGAAAAGGACATTGTACAGTTTAACGATTGAAAAAACCACCCCCAGTCGGATTTTCTTTAAATAATAAAGTGAGGATAATGATCATAACCTCAAAAGTAATGGTGGTAATAAACCTGAAACAGGAAAGCTTTATGTAAATTGTGCGGACCCTGGCTTTTAAGTTTTATGACATAATCCTTCCACCTCGCCTTCGTAGCATCTTCAATATAACAGGATAATAAATTATAACTTCAATGTACATAAATCGAGTCTATTAAGGCATGAATATGCCTATAAGCTTACTGAGGACAGTATGAGGAGAGTATTATTCCTCTTCGCTGCAAAAATACTTATAAGTACTCATTACCAGTTCAGCCCTGGAGTAAATCTCGCTAGAGAAAAGCAAGATGACATAACTCCTAGAAAAAGATGTACGAAAATATACAGGTTTATATTTTAAAGTGATGAATGAAATTACTAATGAAGATAAATTAATTAAAGAAATTTTTATCACGGAAGAATTAAACAAAATTATTTTTGCTTTATTCCATTGAACGCCTCAATGGAATTTATTTAATTTCATTCACAGAAATGTTAATATAGTTTTTACTTTAAATTAATACATTTGTAGTGATTATACATAAACTAACTGGCACAGAAATGTGTTAATAATAAATACATAAAAGAGGCGTTAATTGTACTTTTCAATTCAATTATTTAAATTAGATGGGTAATGCAATAGGCACGTGAAACAACACAATATAAAGTAACATATTTGCCTGTAATTTGTCTTTAATATGTCAACAGTTAATTATTAACAAGTAAGTATATCAATAATTTTAACCACTATACGCACTAATTAGGTCAATTATTATGGTTACTTTTTGACCATTGCAAAACATGATTTACATGAATGTTTTGTACTAGTTGTTGATTAAAAAATCAAGAAGCCGAAGTAACTATGACACCTTAAATGCCAAATTGATTCATGCATCACTTAACTGTTGGTGAAAACGAAAATAGTGTTAGGTGACATTTTAAATGCATTAAGGGTTACCTAAAATTTGGAGATTGTGGGTGAAAACGGCCATTAGTCTTTTAAGCTATATAAAAAAATATATATTTGTCATATACTCGTATAAACTCGTAAAACACAAACTCATGTAATTCTAATAGTATATTTATTAGTAACAAAGTGTGAAATTACATTAGTCAATATGTACATTGTCTTGGCAACAGTTCAGTGCCTTGTTTCCATAACAAAGCAATAATTTCACTCGTAGATACGAAATACGAAAATACTACCGTATACCGTTGTATACAAAATACGTCACACACATACACTCGGTTGTGCTTTTAGATTACAAAAGTTTCTTTATATGACGAAATTATACTTTATCATTGTATAATAACTTAAGTGCAAGTGATTTTGAAGTAAATGAATTTGAAAATTATTCCGTCAAATAAAACCTTTGATAATGGTCTTTCCGTGTACTTAGATCACTCGTAGCCCGAGCTTTCGTAGCTGTTTGCTACATTACGCTACGACTGCTACAAGTCCTCAAATAAGTTGTATTTATTTTTTCGATTAGAAATTGGGAAGTGAGAAAAAGTTTTAAAAGCTTAATGCAATTCGCAAATAGTAAAAATCTTGGCATTAGTGAAACATACGAGTAGGAATTGCGAGTGGAACGTATCTCGTGCAATTTGTCAGACTTATGTTCGTAGAGTGAGCTCAGGTGTTACTTCATGGGCCTCATATTTTATGAAAAGATATTATAATGACGTACGATTTAGGAAACTAATTCTATCTGTGAATGTACGGTATATATGTACATGATAGTATAGTTTGTCAGAGTGTTAATATCAAGTTAACCCCTTCACTACTACGGCATAATTCTTGCACAGTTATTTTTAATTTTGTTCTACATGCTTTCCTTAGTTATTAAGTGAAATTGATTTTAATAAGTAATTTTGATGACGTTAAAGCCTTCTAGTATAACAAAAATATTTTTTTTTACTCTACTGTGGTACTGGAATGCATGCAAAATTCAGCCTTAAATAAAGGCATCAGTAAATTCATATTTCAACATTTAAAAATTTGAATAGCTTTTTAAAATGTAATATATTTAACGGGGCAAAGAGCGTACAGGCACTTTGAGTTGAATGCAGGCAAAAGAATTTTTAAACATGAAATTGGAATTCATAAAATGAAGACATAATTTTTCATATGTACACATCGAAAAAATACTTTGAAATACGAGTATACTTAAGCATTTTAAATATTTAAGGATAAGATATAGAAATTCAAGATAAATGTATATTTTTAGTTTTCTTTTAATAGTAGTAAGATAGGTAAATAGAATATCCTACCTGGTGTTTACGCGTTTATCAAAAATAATACCCAACCGCCAGATCCTAAGTACTTTAGTGAAAGCGAAGAAAATCCTCCTTCAGCTAAAGCTTTTTCACGACACGAGTGTTTTCTTCACATTTTCGTACAGCGTAATTGAAATAAAATTTTGTCTCATATTTCTCAATTCTTTGTACATGTTTTGAAACTTTTAAAATTGGTATATTTTCTTAAATGTTGGTTTCCACTTTTGAATTTTGTTTCTCCTAATTTTATTTGAGACTTTTTTATTAGAACATTTGAGTTCTATGGAGAGAAAAAACAAACTTATTTAATTTGATTTACATTTACTTAATAAACAGTGTACAAAGAACTGATATGAAATGCCAAATTTTCTTACTAAAATAACTCAATACGTTCCGAAATATTTGAATTCTGAAAAATAAAACTAAAAACTTCTATCACAAATAACTTGCCAATATTTTTGTCATTTGTCTAACGGCCGAATTTTCAAACACCATTCAATTATTTAAGAGCGTCTTACATGTTAAGTCCACGCTTAAACTCCAAATTCTACGGAGATCTCGTTCAATTAGACACCACTTAGATTTAAGCTAAACTTAAATTTGAGTGGCGTTTGAAACATTCGGTCGTAAGTCAAGAACGTGGAACACTTACCATCTTTGGCTTATTAGTGGTGTCCTTCCTTTCGTGTGGTCTTGTATAAATACGAGTATATCGTGTTCTCGTACGCAGGTGTTTATAAATGACGTGCATTATCTCCGTCGAGGAGTTTGAGGGATAATGTTGTAATTACGCTCGAAAGAGGAGGTGATTAAATTTTACCGAGTGAGCTAAGAGCCTTTATTACCTTTAAAAGTAAGTCACAATATGCTACATTATTAACATTTCATTAAGCGACTACTTAACAAAGGCATTCTAGTTTGAATGTATAAAGTCGGCTACAAACGTTCAGTATTTTAACTGTGCAGTTTAAACTGTACAGTTAAAAATCTGAACGTTTGTAGTAACGTAGTTTTAACTATGCAGTTAAAACTGTCTTGCACAGATCAATTTGAACTGCACAGTCGAACTGTACAGTTCCCAGTTTTGGCAATAAACATCAGTATTAACTACGCAGTCGAACTGTACAGTTATAATCTCCATCTGTTGGAAGTCTGTTAAAAACTGAGCCTCTGTAGCCGGCTTAAAGAGGTTTTAACTTTTTTTACTGAACAAAATAAGTTAGTTGCGTAACTAAACTATTTAGTTATCATTTTTTTATTTACTGAGTACAAAAAGAATTACAATGGGACTTTAGGTACATTTACGATAGGCTATCCACGTAAGGTAAAAAGCAGACAGTATATTTATTCATTAAATTAAATCAAAGAAATATATTAATATTAAAAAAGGAAATATCTGTGAGCCCAGACATGTATTAGCAATGCAAAAAACAACTTGATTTAATAAGGTCTCACTCGACGAATACTCAAACAGAGGCTTCCTTGAATTAACATTAATGTTTTTAAGCATGTATTAAGAGTTAAAGTCAAAGTATCTAAGTAGACTTTGACGTTGCCTGTCATAGTTATGCACGTCAATATTGTGTCAACTTCTGTCATTTTCTGAACCAAACTGTTCCGTTTTCGAAAACTTATTTTTATCAGCGTTTTAACTATACAGTTTTAAATGTCCAGTTAAAACTGTCGTTAACACGTCAATTTGAACTGCACAGTCGAACTGTACAGTTAAATCAGAGCGTCCATACCCGGCATTATATTGAATTTATTTTTATTTAACCCCTATGCTATATTGATAATTGAATATAGCTCTTCTGTGTGACACGAACCCACTTAAGTTAAAAATAATTTATTTTTGTACTATTTCTGCGATTTAATTTCATAACGGAATATACATATAGAAACACAACTAGAATCATAATGTTGATTGTCAATGTTAGAAATGTCTTTGAAGTTAATTATACTAAAAGACAGTAACAATAGAAACAATTGTTTTAACTGCTTGGAGTAATTCTTTTGTTAGTAGAAAAACAATAAACGAGCAGAATATAATGTTTTAGTTCTTCTTTCCGTGTCCGTAAGATAAAAAAGGGTGCCTTTAACATTGTGTTCACAGAATATATTATACTATTAAGATATATACTGATTCACTTCATGCGATGGAGTATAAAAATTATTCATACATTCAGTGATAATATTCCTTCAAATGGGATTAGTGTTAGGGAGAGAGAGAGTCAGTGATAATATTATAAGCGAATAGATAGAGACAAAAGTTTTAAAAACAATAATACACAACACCATAAGTTAGTGTTCTATGTAAGGCTATAAAAGTAAAGATGCATCTTGAATGGGCTAGTATTGTGTGCATACGCGTTTTAATACAAAATATGTTTGTAATAAAATTATGTTTGTAGTACTTGAATGAAAGAGATGTGTAGGCTTTTGTTTTCATTGCAAAAACTTTTAATAAGCGGTTTTACTAGATACTAAAAGTGTATACAGCTTTGACTGTGGAAATTTTCGTTAAGCTTTGAAACAGCGCTGCGTTTGAATGTTGTTTCTGCGTTTTATTTTCGTTTTTTTTGTTAGTTATTACATACGTAAGCTAACGTTTACGAGTTTAAAACCTTTTACATTTTTAACTTTGCTTTTACGATGACGACTATGCCACTCCAAATAATATTACCGCCTTTTAATGTAGAAATACATGTTGCTAATCGGATCTTACAGTTTTACGGATTTTTTCTAAAAGTTTAAATAAAAACAGAGGCTCAAAAGCTATTATCTCTTTTAATGTCGCAGTTTTACACAAAAAACTAGGAAAACATGGCTAAAGCAATGCGAATACAAGTACGAAAATACATTCATTCCGACAAGTAAATCAGTTATGTAAAGTAATTTAAAGTCAATATAAATTAAGTTTAAACGCACACCTAAATTCTACAACATACTCATACTTGAGCATGCTTACTGTGGAGTTACGACTTGCTTTAATCCAAATGAAGCTTTAACATTCAATATGTCTGTCAATCTGGCTGCAGTCTGTCAGTGCGAACCGGACACGTGACAGATCCTGCCAGTTGCATTCTGTTAACTTCCTAGAATACAATTTATTATTCCCTTGAACACTGTGTTACCGTAGAATTGTCAATATCGTTTATTTGTTAATTCACTGGCGTAAGTAATTAGCTACTGTTTGATTTCGCCAGTGAAATAATTAATCGACGGTGTTAATAAAATTGGTTTGCATTTTTCTAACAAAAAGGATAAAAGGGTGAGTGATTTAAATAAATAAAGTTAAAATTGTAATTATTTTAATAAGGAAAATCTGATTTAGTTTTCAGACGATACACTCCACTTCTGGAAACAAAAAAAAAATAAAAATTAAAAATATAATTTAACTTTTTTTTATATTATAAAGTGACAAACGAGGAAGTGGCCACCTGGATTCGCTGAAATAACGAAGCGACCGCTGACCATAAACATCTGCAATTTTAGATGCGCATAACACTTAATCTACGGGGGAGGAGACTTACCCGCTTTTTAGTAAGTCGCTGTTTCCAAAATTCAACGTCCCTCCATAACACATATCAAGAGTAAACTGCAAGAGCGACGAGCATTGATATCCGATCAAATTATCAAAAATGACCGAACTAGCGAAGATTCTCCAAGCTCGTACATGACTGCAAATATCAGTGAGACAGCCAGGTTGATCGAAGCCACCGTTCGCATAGAAATCAATTCTAGCTACAGTTTCGAGGATACCGAAAAACCCAGCATTTGTATGAAGGGCTTCGACGTAAACTGCATCTGTTTCGCTCAGACGCTTGCTGTTGAAACTCCATAAAGGACCAGCCGGATCTAGACCTAATGAGAAACGTTATAGAGTTTAAAATCACTATGGCTAATTATAGATCAGTGAACTTTTGATAATAGTTAAGCTCCCACAGGAGCTGATGCTTTAACAACAATATCATAAGCCTCTTAGCTTACGAAGGTGTGCGTGCGATGCATTTGAGAGTATAATTGAGCTTACTGCCTCTTAGATACACACACACACGTCTCGTTTGATCCTGAATGGACAACTTCACATATTTATGAAGTATTTTAAAAAAATAAAAAGCTTTTTACTTCGCCCGGAGTACTAATTTCGTTATCTTCCTAATATTTCTACGATAATTAATTTTTCCAATTGTTGATTTTATGCCACGTAATTATTGGAAAAAAGAAATTTAAATATTAATTGTTTGGTTGTTCTTATTTTACTCGGACTTTCTATTATCCTATCTTATAAAGTCAACAATTTTCTAGAGAGTTGTTTCTTAGAAGTCATGGAGTATTGTTTCTTAGCGCTAACAATGAACTTATCGTATTTCACTTTTGTTGAGTGTTTTCAATTCAATTAGAGTTACAGTTACATAGCTTTATTAAAAAAACAACCGAGAAAAAAGGTTTTGATATTAAATATTTATTTTATCTATTATTTATTTTTTAATGTCAGAGTCATATGCAACTGTAGTAGAACGACTTAATTTGAAACAAAAAAACAACCAAATAATTAAATATTGATAGAAAGACACGTAACATTGCCTATTGCCGCTGCTATAGTGTTAAATATTATGTTATTTACTTTTTTTTCAATAAAATGTTTCTTTCTAAATAATGTAGAATACAGTAAGACCTACATAAACGAGAGTCCAAGGGACAGTGCTATTTGTCTCGTTTATAAAGGTTTCTCTGGAATCCGAGTCTCCCACTAGGTAGCTTGTCGGGACCAGAGAATGACTCTTGCTTATAGAGGTTTAACTGTAATGAATATTACCTGTAATACGACCAACTCGTCCTCCGAGCTCTTTCCCTGCATTCCCAACAACATGTGCACCCAAACTGTGTCCTACTAAATGCAATGAATTTATCGTAACATTGGTAACTGAAGTTAAAAATGTAAGGAATTCGCCCAAATATCTGCCGACTCTAGGCACGCCCTCCACCGCTGTTATGTAGTCCTTGTCGGCGATTTTACTCCAGTCCAGTACTATGACATTGTGGTCTCCTATCATTGTGAAGGCTGAAATATAAAAGGTTTACTATGTTTCCTTTTCTTTCAGAAAAACAAGACAGGACAATAGTAGTTAAAAAAAAAAGATTAAAGGTTTCGACCCATGATGGGCTCCATTTTTCGCAACTAAACGACTAGCGCGTATTTCGCGTGAATACACATATCTTTGAATTTCTTCGCCGATATGTGCAAGTTGCATCACGA